>SNQJ01S0027036.1:261110-315939 GCA_010110895.2 Picea sitchensis | reverse complement strand
GGTGGTTTGTTACTTGGCTGTCTCATTCTTTGTTGTGGAAGCTATCTATACCTTGAATGTCTTGATTGCTCATATCTCAATTTTAAAGAACAATTTATAGCTTTATGACCAAAGTTAGAACAGAAAAAACAATATCCATAGAAAAAACGTTGGTACCTAGAAAATGGTTGTCTTCTTTGAGAAGGTCGATTTCTTCCATGTTGATGATTTCTTTGAACAGAGAGTACATTATTTCTCTGATCCATAGTTTTAGTTCTGGTACCTCTTTCGTTACTCCTCCTGGGCAGTTGATTATCTTCTTTTGTTTCCACAGGTTTTTGGTTGTCATAGATGGTAGATTTGACAAACTTGATGGGTTCATTGTTGCTTGGTTGATCAC
Organism: Picea sitchensis; assembly: GCA_010110895.2. NCBI lineage: Eukaryota > Viridiplantae > Streptophyta > Pinopsida > Pinales > Pinaceae > Picea > Picea sitchensis. Next base: position 315,560 of record SNQJ01S0027036.1, on the reverse strand, counting down.
TACTTGATCCCTCTTCATAACCCAGACCTGTTTTCAGCTTTGGGTTTCTTTGTTGATTCAGAATGGTGGCCAATTATTCTGAGGCTTTGATACCTGACAGATTCTAATGATACAAGGCTTGAAACGTCTCGATCTCTTTCCTAGTTTTTACTACTTCTTCCGTCGGAGCTTCACATATTTCCTTCTTTTATGATAACTATTGTTTCAGAATGTATTTGATTTTCTTTGCCTCTTCTAATTCCACTTTTAGTAGGGAAAAGTCTTCCTCAGGTTCTTTACTCCTTTTCTTGAACTATATTAGTAATTGTTTTTCCTTTCTCATCTTAATTTTGAGTCTGTCAAGCTCTTCTAGTGCACTGATCAGTTCTCCTTCCAAGTCAACCACAACTTCTTCTTCATTAACATCACTTCCTTTGATTTTATTATCATAATCCTCTTTTTCCATAAGTATGAAGTCATTTAGTTTATCTTCAATAGAGGAGTCATTGTTTTCATCATCTAAAGGATCATCATCATTGTTTACACAAAGACTTTTCTTCTTAAAATTATTCTCTTTAAATAAATTTGTGTGTTTGTGCTTCTCCTCATCATCATATGTTTCATCATTTATTTTGTGAGGACATTTATTTGCAAAATGACCTATCTTACCATAGTTGAAACATTTGAAAGGCAGCTTACCTTTGTATTTTTTTGATCCCTTCTTCAGTCTTCTCACAAATTTTGTTTCAATTTCACCAGGCTCAGAATCCTCATTCTTATGTGCCTTAAATGATGCTTCTCTAGAGGTGGGTTTATATTTAACTATTCTCATTTCATATGTAGTCAACGTTCCTAGAAGTTGATCAAAATCCAAGGATTTTAGATCATTAAGTTCTTCTATAGGAGAGACCTTCGGGTTGAACCTATCTGGTATAGATCTCAAAATTTTATGAACTAAAGAAGGTTCCTCAATTTTTTCACCAAGTGATTTCATTGCATTTACTAGTTCTTCAACTCTCAGACAATACTTTCCAATAGTTTCATCCTCTTTCGTCTTCAGCTGTTCAAACTGTACTCTGTAGTTTTGAAGCTTGGTGTCCTTTACCTTCTCATTACCTTCATAACTGCTAATGAGTTTGTCCCACATTTCTTTGGCAGTTTCTAGGTGCATAACTTTTATAAATTCTTCTTTTGCAAGCCCACTCAAGATAGCATTCATAGCCTTGGCATTGAAGCTAAATTCTAGCTTGTCATCCTTATTATCTATTACAACTGGCTTTGTATAACTAGTCTCTACCACATCCCAGACATCTGCTCCTAAATCCATTATGTAGGTTCTCATTCTAACTTTCCAGAAGGAAAAGTTTGTTCCATTGAATAGAGGGGGCTTATTGGTTGAAGTTACTTCATGGCTTGACATGTTTAAGCTCTAGGATCTACCCTTAGATAAAAGGGGTCAGCTCTAATACCAATTGTTGGACAACTGAGAGGGTGGGGGGGGTGAATCAATTGTTACTGTGCTTAAAGAATTATATCCATTTATAAATTCATTACAAAACTTCTCAATGATGATCACAATAAATAAGAAATAAAGTATTCAACATCAATCACACACATATATAGTACAGAGACAGATATTATTGAGGAAAACCATAAAGGGTGAAAACCTATTCTTCTTTATATGATAATTATTTTATGTATATTATCAATATTATGAGTACCAACTCATAATGAGGCTATAACCTCTGTTTTGCAAGCTGCTACTTGTTGAGAGCACCAACTCTCTGATTTCTCTAGCACCAACTAAAAGGAAGCATCAAATCCCTCACTATTCCACCACAAACTGGATGGAAGCACCAACTTCCAGTTACACAGACATTGACCTATATATCAGAGAACACTTGTTCTCCCTTGCACCACCCTGCCACCCTGATTTCTCTAGATTCAATTAGATGGAAGCTACAACTCCCCTGTGTTCAAGCACCCACTTGAACCTCTGAGGACAACAGTCCTCCCTAGCACCTCCCTCCCACCCTAAAATATAAATATTTGTTACTGAAACTTATTACAGTGATATAATTTTCATCAATGGCTTACCATTCTCATCATTGTTCTGCTACACTGCTCTGCTTTGCCTGCATCAGTGTCTTCCTGCACACATTCCTTGCACTTTATGTTCTTCTGCTTTTTATTCTTTGTGCGCCATGTCGCTTCTATGCACCATTCCTCTTTTGTGCATTTAAGATGTTGCACCCTACCTCCTTATTCATGCATGAATCATTCTCAACACTCCCTCTCTTCTCTGTTCTACATGTTTATAGTCTCTGTGCTCCTTGTGTATGTTGTGCTCACAATGCTTCTGTGACCTCTTCCCATGTCGAGTCCTCTGGTGATCATCATGGAAACTCTTCATCTTCTCTGGTGGTTACCCCCATGCATTCATAATCACTAGGAATTATGTTGAGATTCCTTAGCTTCTCTCACAATCCAGACTCTTCGTACTCTCTTGCATCTATCAATCGTCTCTATGATTAGTCTTCATTCTACTGGTAGATGCCTTGAGACTCTTTGGATCCTCTGGCAATCACCCTTAAGTCTCTTCGAGTTCTCTAACATTAGTGGTTTCTAGAAGTAACAGTACAAACCTCTACAGCCTTATGCCTTTGGAACCTTTCACCTTTCCTTTCATATGTTCCCTCGGATGGTGACAAAACACCTATTTAGAAGGTTCTTTCGTGACTTGCGTTTCAGGGATTCTTCCGTGAGTCTCATTGACTCCTTCCTCTGGAATTCTCGATACCCAAAATGGAGCCTAGCTACGCTAGCTCCTTCTATTCACGTGACCATTGGTGATGACCAAGCACTTATCCATAAGGCACTTTCGCAATTCACAATTTGGGAATTTAGAGATGAGGCATCTCAAATATCCAAGTCACGATCTCCGAAAAGGAGCTTGGCAGCTCTAGCTCTGCTCTCCAGCTCTCGACGATGTGACCATGAGATATGACCACTAGTTAGTCATTTGAGTTCTTCTCTCTTCATATCAATGGTCCATGATCCGTGGTGATTTGACGACTATCCTTCATCCTGGAACTTCAGCTTTCGGGATTTTGGGGGAGTATCGATGCTAAAACTCCCGAAACTAAACTCCAGGAGTGACATCATTCTTGTGTCACTCAATGATGTGTCATAATCCGATTGGATTTCACGTGTCACTTAGATTTGTGATTTCCAGTGGCCTAAGATGGTGAGTAAACTTGACACTTGTCCTTGTATGATTGCGCCACATGTCCTTGCTGACGTAGACTGCCACCTATCCTTTCTGACGTGGTATGTCATGAACTACCTCCTAGATCTGACGACCCAGATTCATCCTTGATCCAACGTCTCAGATCATATCGCAAGTTGGAAGGTTAGAGCACTTCATGCCTTTGACTTTCCACTCAACGAAATGACGATCTTTCACCACGTTTCCTATGGAACCAATGGTCCAGATATTATCGCAATTCCATCACATGTCCTTCTTGGATCGACGGTCCAGATTTCTCCTCGATCCGACAGCTCAGATATTTTCATAACTTTTCATATCATGAGTTGGAATGATAGAGCACCTTGTGCCTTTGAATTTCCAGTCAGCGAAATGATGATCTTTCGACATGTGTCCTTCGGATCCAACGATCCAGGACTGTCCTCGATGGACGGCTAGGATTCCTTCACAGTTTTGGAGAGTTGGATGACTCTTGGTCTTATCCACCTTGCAGCTTCACCAGATCTAACAGTTGTTGGTCCTTCATAATTAATCCAGATATGACGACCTAGATCTTATCGCGAGTTGGAAGGTTAGAGAAATTCCTTCCTTTGACCTTTCAGTCAGTGAAATGTTGATCTGTGACCACGTGTCCTGCCCGAAGATGGACGGTCCTCTTGCTTTCGAGATTTTGTAAACCCTCTTCACCTTGCACTTTAAAGAACGTGCAGGTTCTCCTGGATCCAATGATGGTCGAACCCCATGCTCGTATCTAACACACGAGATCTGTCCTCCATCTGTGCACTTCGTCCTATCTGAATTTAGTTCTAACGGTCATCGAAAATTTTGAATGGAATCCAACGATCATTGTCGCTTCTCCTCCCGAGCTTACTCATCCTCCTGACTTGGAAAAATTTCTAAGTGTCAAAGGACTGGACCTTACACTATCTCTCTTGAGCTTTGGCAATGATTTAACTTCAGCCCTGGCCCACACCTACGCATTGTGTGCGACTCTACACTAATCCTCATGAGCTTACGTTGTTCCTGTTTTGCCATCGATTCACACTCTGATCTTGCCATCAATGACAAGCACACTCTACCTGTAAACATCCCAACATAATCATGCATACATGGTATGAATCATGGAATTTTAACACAAAAACGCTTCAAAAGAGGAAAATACATATACACATTTGGTCAAAAAGGATCCAATCAACATCATTATATTAACCATATCATGGGCCCAACATTACCCCTACACGTAAGATTTTGCAGGTCCCACTGCAAACAAAACTAAATTGCCCCTCATGGATAATCTTGTTGAGGAGGATCACCTTTAGAAGCTTCTCCTTCTTGCTGTGAATATTTTATCTTATGCCTCTTGTGTTGCTTCAATTGTGCTCTAAGGTTGCGGTTGGATTTGGTCATATCGTCAACCAACCTTTGAAGGGAATTCACCTTTGCTTGGAGGACTGCATTATCATGGTAAATATGTATGTCCATAGTCTTCCTATCTTCCAATTGTTGCAGCAACTAAAAATTCTCTTGTTGTAGTCTCTCAATGGCTGGAATAGGATCAGATATATCGAAGGAGGGATTAGATCCTTTGAAAGATGTAGAAAGTCTATCAGTCTTAAGATCTAGGGTATGCATTGGTGAGGTAGGATTAATAGAGGGTTGATGAAGAGAAGTAGGTTCGCATTTTGTTTTTCTTTGCGACTTCAATTCGTCTACGGAAACTTCCCTAAGTCTTTTGTGAGGAGTCTCGAGATCGGAGGACACTTGGATAGGGTCCAAAGTAGTTAGGGGTTTTTCATAAGGTTTATCACTTGTGCTCTGGGTACTTTTTCGAAAGGGTCCTCTATTGAATCGATTAGCTAATCTCCTATTTGTGGGAACTGTAGGAAAGTCTTGTTGAATTAATTTTTGTAGATTATTGGGTGTAGGATCAAGAGATATTGAAGGCATTTTGAGATTAGCAATATCTTTCTTGGTCTTTTTGCCCGATGAGGCTATAGGGGTTTCAAAAAGATTCTTGTATTTTTGTTCTGGTAAAGAAATGCTTGTGTAGGAGGGTTTGGATTCCTTGGAGAGTGGGGTTTGGATGGAGAAATAGTCCTTAGATCTAATGTATTTTTTCTAGTCTTGATTGTGAAGTGAGGGTTTGCAAATTGATAAATGAATGCATCCCAAGTTTTCCCTTGTTTTTCTAATTCGAATAAAACAAGGAGTTTGATAAGGCCATGGTGAAAGAGGTGTTTGTGAGGTTTGGTTACATTATTCCTCACTTGAGAGGACATATTCTCCAATCTCTTTAAAAATTAGAAGGGAAAATTCAATGGTTTATTGAACTAAAATTGGGCTAACAATCGAAAGTGACAAGCTTTAAAAGTGGAATATCTACCTTCACATGTGATCAACTGGGTGATGAATATGAAAAGGTTGATCAGCTCCTCTTTTATCCACTCCTTGGAGTATCCTTTATCTCCAGAGATGTTCTGGAATTCTGGTTTAAAAACCCTGTTATAGCTTGACCATCACAACAACTGGTGGTTTTTAAACCATATATCTCCCACTCTTGGAAGCTTCATGGATGCGACTATGGATTCCTCTGATACCCAAAGGTGAGAGACCCCATGCGTGATATATTCCCATCAAAACTGAGGGAAAATTGCATTGATATGCCATCCTTGTGGCCCTACAAGTGGGACAAAAATGGCCCCCAGCCTGCGTGCAAAAATACTTCCCTGCACTATGCAAACTCAGGGATGGCGAAAAGGTCTGTGTAGGAAGAGGGCTCATACCTTTTGGGCATTGTGATGATGTGAAGGAATGTTCAGAAGGTGAAATCAAAGAGAAAGGGTGTGATCGGGCTAAGGAAAGGCACAATTGTGTAGAGGTCGAGTGCAATTGAACAAAGGAATGAAACAAATAGAGGTTCAGCGTGCTTAAAAATAGGGGCGAATGCAAATGAGAAGAGGTGAATTGGAATGAGCAGAGATGAATTGGAATAATGTGATAACCCAATTCCATTTTTGAGTGCACCTAGGGTGGAATTGGTTTCACACATGCGTGCACGAGTTGCCATGTGTGAGCGATTTCGAATTTGAAGGCATGTTTTTGGGGGCAATCATAATGATACGAAGTTAGATCAATGTCCAAGTCTTTTGAATTGGAGATTTGATCATAAAAATATCTAAGGTTTGCATCATTCGATCTTGATTGCCATGAACTAATTCAGTTAAATTCCATTAATTCCTGGTTACGTAAAATTGTGGACAGTTACTGGTGTATATTTTCATGTGGCACTTCATTCGACACCTCATACAAAACTTCATATGACACCTGATATGACACTTCATATGACACTCCATATGTACATCTGTACTAAATGCATTTTTACCTCCTATAATGGATAGCCTGTAATATTGGAATGGTTTTGACAGTCACAATGATTAAGAGCAGACGAAAAGTGTTCCATTGTTATTGATTTTTCCACCATGCTTACTCAATCCACTCACATAAGACATGTAATTTCAATCCTATAATGAACATCATGTAACGAATAAACCAATAAAGTGGTATGTTAAGGATATGTACAATAATTTATAGCACACGGGGTATTTAGCATTTCAAAAATAAAATGACTGTTGATGTAATAACCTGTATCATGAAAACAATACATAAATTTTTACAAAGATTTGCTTCTCTAGGATTTTATCATTTGTCAACTCATGAACCCCTCCCCCACACCTAAGTATTGTGACACCTCACAATAAAAAATATAGGAAACCAATCAGTTCTCCCAATAGCCGAAGATTTACAACTCGTTAAGTGTAGAGATAAATTTCATAGATTGGTCTGAAGAGACAGTTAAAAGATGGCCCCACCTATAGGATAATAGATCCTATATATAGATAAGAAGAGGTAGGAAAGAGAGTTTCAAGATAGTCTCAGAGTTAGTTCCCAATGGAAATTTTATGGAGTTCATTAACCTTAGCTTAACCATACATACTTCATGTCAGCTTTGTCTACAAGTAATGTTGTACATCAGGACAAGTTTAAATTTATTATTTATCTTTTGTCAAATTACCATTCTCACTAGGTAGAATTCCCCGCTGCCAGCAATCCTGTTCAGTATTTCGACAGGTTTACCTAGGCATACCACATGCCGATACCCGTTGCTAGCAAACCTGTTCAATATCCCAACGGGTTAGCCTCTTACACCCTCAGATACTATCCCTCCATCTTTTAAGATTTTAGTATAATATTTCTTTATGCAAGAAGATGGGGGGACAACTCTGAAAACAAATTTTTCTTTATTTTTTTTCAATTGGGATGGTATTTATGTTAGAGTATGACTTTTCTTTATATTCCTTAGTGATTGTCCCGATGTAAGGGGTACTTAAGTGGATGTGGAGTATCTAAAGATATGATATAATCAAGCTATTTAGTGTGTAGTGGATGGTACAATTGAGAAAGAACATAAAGGTATCTCTAGACTCAACTCACTTTCTTCTTTTGTAGTTATTGTGATCTTTCCATGACTAACCGCTAATAAGACCTCCTTGTTACTTTTTAATAAATATACTTTACTCACTTACTCAAGTTTCTTGGGAAAACTGTACGAGAGACCTCTAAGCTTGATGGTTACGGTATCACTTCCTTACATAGTGGTGACGATTTTCAAGAGCAACTTCTTTTTAAAATGCCTTAAGAAAAAAAAAGTAGATGAAAATCTTTGCAAAAATATGGCTAATTACAACAATTCATTATTCATTTGATGTTTAGGAGACAACAAGGTTCAAATATAGAAAATTTTGAAGAAAAATCCTTCCTTTATATTTCCTTGAAACTGTCTACTCCCGGTGAAATAAATACCTACAGAAATCTACAGAATTGCTTATCCAAAAAATTCAAAATTATTTACATATGTACAGTAGAACATTTAGAAAACATTCAAGAACAAGGGGGGACTTCCCCATCTACTAAGGCCAATGCCTTGTCAGTTGACATGACCTGTAGAAAATCCTCTTTGGAAATGGGCTTATGATAAAATTTGAGTCGGTGTCCATTTACTACAAAGGAGACTTGTTCATCATCAATTGCTTTGATTTTCATAGCTCCATTTTCATATATAGTGACTACCCCATAAGGACCCAAACACTAGGTGGTGAGTTTGCCTTTGAAGGTTTTAAATCAAGAATAAAACAATAGAGCCCAATCACCAGGTTGGAAGTGTTGCTTCTTAATAAACTTGTCATGCCACTTGCTCCTCTGGTTTTGGACTAATATTGTATGTTGGATGGCATCTTGCATGGTCTCATCCAACTGATTCAATTGTAGGGCTCGTTGTTTCTAAGCCTCATCCAAGTTTAATCCCAATTCTGTGGCAATACGGAAGGTCCTTACTTGGAATTTTATTGGTAGAAGCACTTGTTTCCTGTACACTAGCTCATAAGGGGTATGCCTAGTGGTGTTTCTCTAGGTGGTTCGGTAAGTCCACAAAACCTCTTGAAGCCTATCAATCCAATACTAATGATGTGATTGAACAGTATTGGTTAAGATAGCTTCCATAATTTTTTTTATAGATTCTACCTGACCATTATCTTGTGGGTGGTATCGAGAAGATTTACAGTGCTTAATCCCATATTTATCTGTTAGCTCTCTCATCATCTTGGAAGTGAATTGAGTTCCTTTGTTTTTAAGAATTTCACAAGGGACACTAAAGCGGGTAAATATGTCTTCATAGATAAATTCGACAACGACTTTTTCTGTAGCCCTAAATAGGGATTTTTCCTCTACCCATTTGGTGACATAATCTGTACAAACCAAAATATAGTTTTTCTTACGAGACATGGGTGAAATTGGTCTTACAAAGTCAAGGACCCATTTTTTGAAAGGTTCTATCATAACTTGGGCATGTAAGGGAATTTTGTCAGTTGACGCAGGTCTTCCTATCCTTTGGCAACTATCACAACTCCTCACATACTTGACATCATCTTTGAAAATGCTAGGCCAATAGTAAACTTAATGTAACACCTCATATGGTGTACGTTTGTTAGAAAAATGGCCACCACATGGTCCATTGTAACAACTTCATAGTATTTCTAGTACCCATATTCTCGGACACATCTACGCATAATCAAATCAGTACCTGTGTGAAAAAGGTCATGGAAAACCCAAGAGTAATTAGCACTTTGTGTAATAATTTTATGCTTTTCATGAGGTGACAAATGAGATGGTAACTTCCTAGTAGTCATATAGTTTTCCATATTTGCAAACCACGGGGTATTTACAGAGAGGGAAAACATGTGATCATCTAGGAAACTATCATATATGGGAATATCATCATCCTCATTTTGTTTTCATGAAAGGAAATCAGCTACCAAATTATCCTTTCCAGGTCAGTCAATAACGGTGATGTTAAAATATTGCAATAGAAGGAGCCACCTAGTAACTTGGCCATTAGTTATGGGTTTATTCATGAGAAATATAATGGCAGTGTTGTTACAGAGTCTGTACTTAAGGCTTAGAAGTACAGTGTCTAGGCATCCGAAAGTGAGTAAAGGGTAGAGAAAGAAGAAACATCAACCTTCGGCAAGGGAAACTAGGGATGATTTATGTGTTGGCATTGTCTAGCTTCCAACTGTTCCTGGATGTTTATATCCCATTCAATCGTTGCTCGTGATCATTCGAGTTTAACCCGGGTAGTGGTTGTTTTAAGAATAGTATCAAAAAGGTTTAAGGCAATATGTGTTTGATCTGATAGTCTGGGTTCGATATTAGGCTGTCTTGATACAGGGACAGTCATGGAGGAACAGTAAAATAAGAAAACCTCAGGGGGAATTTAAGTGTTGTCTCAATTCGATCGTATAAAAGAGAGTTTACGGTTTCAAGAATGAAAAAGGGGTGCAAACCAAAGGCCCTTTCCCGTAACTGAGTTATACTTTAATAAAAATGTATGAGGTGGGAGAAAACATTAAGCTGTCTATCGAGTAAGGCTCCTATCAAGGGAGAATCTCATGTATAAACAGAAGAAGAAAAATGTAAAGAAACAACCCGATGAAGCATAAAATATATATAGAATTATGAAAGTGTTGACTGATCTTATACCTACTAATAGCTGGTACAGAGGAAAAACAATAAACAATATAGAAAACAAAAATTTATTCACTATAGTATAGGTTGTACTAAATTATAGCGAAGCATTCATCAGATACAAATATGAAATGAAACGAAATATGAGATACAAGAAAACAAACTCATAACACAGTTGTGACGTAATTGAGAATCTTCGGATTTGCTTTATATTAACTCTCAAAATGGAAAACCTCTGTTACAATCGACACAAAAAGGTCCAGCCCCTTTTCTTTCTTTCTATGGTATATTTTTATAGCTTTACATAAGATGGAATCTCAATCGTTGCAAAATATTCAGTTATGATAAGGAGGAGAGAAATCATTCCATTTATTCCTCTCTGTCTTTATTTGGTGCCAGAATCTTGTCCTCGCGCATGCTCGGTACAAGTGACACACCTTTCCACCAGCCGAGATATCAGCCTTGACGGTTCTGCTTGACAATTGGCTTCAAAAGAGTAACAATCTCACGCTAATTATAGTAACCTTTCTTCCATCTATCTATCTATGATGTCGATAGTGCACAATTGAACACTTGGTTTAATAATACATTTATCTATTTGGACTATGTCTGCCATAGTCACTTGTGAGATCTCAGCCGAATCTCTTTCCTCTTTTTCATTTAAATCAAGTGAGATTTTCGCCATATTCATTTGACTCAATGTCTCGGCATTACCTTCGTTATCAATGCCTAACATATTACCATCTATAGAACTAAAAGCCTCTAATAAGGATTTTGTTACCCTCTTGGCTTCCAACTTACCTTCTGAGATGTTGTTCTCCCATTCTTTTAATGAATATTTCCTCTGGTCTGCCTCGAAATGGGAAACCTGGGAGTACTTCCTGATTCCCTGTTGTTTGTAGCTATCACAGCCTCTTGAAAAGCGACCTGTGTTGCTCCAACTTCTCTTTCTCTAACAGATAAATTTTCCAAAAATTTATTAACAAGTAAGCAGTTGTCCCGAATCACCTCTACCTTGGCAAGTAAATTTCGCTGGGCCGTAGAAACTCTACTCCGAATCTCCATCGCCTGGGACTGGAACATATCAATATTTATAACTTTACTTTCAGCGATTTCCACTCTAGCCTATAGCTGTTCGATCAAGTCTTTTTGTTGGCCCGCTTGTATCTGACCATTCTGAACCACCATCTCTGCTTGTTCAAGCTTAGTCTTGAGCAACTCTATCTCACTTTTATCGACCAACCTTGCTTGTTCTATCCCTACACTCACCTGGTCCTTGGCAGCCTCCTCTATTGTGGCTAGTCTAGCTTCTAGGGTTTTGATGAGGCGATTTTTTCATTTCAGCTGGTTTTTCAAAACCCCAACTGAAAATTGATTCGTTGTGGCATATGCCCCTAATGTCCCAGCTATTTCCATCGTGAACTGCTCATTCTTCTTGTCTTTCCCATCAGTCAATACTTTGTATTTCTTGGCTGTTGATTCCCCTTCCTGATAGAATTCTCTCTTTACCATAGCCTTTCTCTTCTTATCAAAGAAGAACTCATTTGGAGGGAGCTCTTCCACCCTTATAGGCCTCAATTCTTCATTTAAAATCCACCCTGCATCAATATTTCCCTAAGTTGACTGCAAGGGAGTAATGGATGCGATGGGATCTCTTATTTGCTTAGTTGATTGCCCCAGAGTAGTAACTGCGGTTTGCTTTTTCGACAGGTCGGGAGTCTTTATCTCTGCTTTCGGACTCTTAGTTTTCTCTTCCCCATCCTGGTGTTTTTCTTGACTGAGTGTCGCATCTCTAGAGCCTTCGGCATATTTTTGTTTCACCTCCATTGTACTCTGATTCTCACCTCGTAATACTATGGGAAGACAACTGCGTCGATGTTTTTGGAATGTCAAAACATTGGCCCTCTCTTCAGGTGCCAGGGTTTGTATCTGAGCTAAAATCTCGGCATAATATCTTGCGCCTCGAAAAATTTCATCCGAGGGTGAATTTTTGTGTTCAAATCTCTTGAGTCTGCAATTGGCCAAATGATTATTCATGACCCTTTGCGGATCGTGCTTCTTGAATTCAATAAGAACCAAATTTAGGTCTTCCAGGGCTGCTGCGTCAGCTTTAGCATGCCCAAAATCTAACAAATAATATGAATTTAAATGAACAAGAAAAGGCGGTCATACCTTCTTTGAGTATCCCTCAAGCTCCTTGCTTATGCCACCAATTACTATTTGTCTAGAAACCTCATGACAAGATAGCTTATCAGGGATGAATAATGGCAATGCATGCGGGGGAATAGAAGCCCCGAAAAATCTGAGATATGAGAATTTGACTTCTACATACCAATCATCTATACTACTCAAATTCATCACTATACTGTTTGATATCCTGGGTGGTGGGTGGACGAAAATAGTGACATGCAGCGGTACCATTACAATTTTGAGTGATAGACATGGATGGGCTCGACCTCTGGTGGATTCCAACTCCATCTCATTAAGGGAAAGGGTGTTAGAAATCACACGACGTCCATAATGTATGCGGACATAAAAAATGAAGAAATCTTTCCACTCTCTTTCTACGCCCGATACTCTATAACTCGACTGGTCAAGCTATCAAACAACATTTTCGCCTAGTCGAAGGAACAACCTTCGGAGACTTGATGTATTAGAGGCACCCATTGAAGAAAGAAATGTGAGGTGTCCTCTCTCCCGTATAATCTGTAGGTCATCATAGCTATATACTTGAACTTTGGTTCCAAGGAAGCTATTGAATATATACCATTACTGTCTGCCCTGAACTTCGCAGGGTGCAAAACCTAATCTCTCATTAAGCTGGAAATAGTCTTGTCATACTCCACACATTCCTTCTGTTTGAACTTCTCCAAGAATTCGGCATCATATCTAAGTTTGGACACAATGGGCAACTTGTACATAACTTGCAATTGTTCGTGTCTGAAAGTCCTGGTGGTGACCTTCTGCTCATTGATGATGGTTCTGGTTGGTATGTCCACATGGTCTAATGCCCACCAGACCATATCATAGTAAGGGAGAAGTTGTGGCCTGGCCACTACTTTATGCATTCCCTATTGAACGACGATCTTATATTTGGTGGTTATGTCATATTTTTCATTGTCACTGGAATCATCAGAATAATCCACTAATTCGGCCTGTAGAACATCAGAAACAAACGACCATTTTGGGACAGAGTCGACACTTCGAGGTGAAGTATCAGCGACGTTGTCTGAACCTTGTCCTGAAACCTCAACGTTGGCTTTGGACGCTTTTCGCGGGGCCATGACGGGAGATCCTGCTTTAGCTCTTCTGCGACAAAAATATGTATACATACAGAAATTAGTTCGCTGAGAAAAATGTTCTCTGCGTGATATAGAAATGAATTTGTTATAACGAATAACAACTCTATGTATTCGAAAAATTGGTACTTTTTAAGAACAAATTGGTCAAATCACGCTTAAAAATAAATTTACCAATAAAACCCAATCTTTATTTGTCGATTCGCCTTGTTTCTAATTAATGCCATAAATTTTGGCGGTTCGAAATGTCAGTTGGCGTAAGGAAGAATTAAGACTACCTCATAAACTGTGCATGCATTAAATCATGGGAGATACTGGTTTAGCTCAATTAATCCGATTTTACCAAAGTTAATTAATCTTTCGGTACTCGTTGCATAGAGAATTTTTGTTTTAACCCTTTGAACCTCTAACACCCAAAATTGCGATGATTGACTTTGGTTAATAAAAACGTAATTGTGATTAGGCGCTTAATTAATTACGTAATTATTCATATCTCCATTTCGCGACTCGGAGCTTCGAAGGTATAGCTTCCGGGAAGTTTGTATGCCGAGTTGCGAAACCGCAAGATCGCGATGATATGTTTTAATTAAAAGGGAGGATAAAATCGGATTAAGTGTTTAATTAATTATGTTCATATATTTATCGTGACTTCACGACTCGGGGCTTTGACAATGTAGCTTTTTAAAAGAGAACACACTGAGTTGCGAATTTCCAACAGAACTTAACCACGGCTAAGATTTTACCTTTAACCTTGACACGGGTTACTAAAACAAGAAATTCGTGGTTTCGGCTATCGGGGTTACGACAGTAAGACTTTTGGATTTAGTAAACACCGAGACACGAAACCCCGATGATGTTTAACCGTGATTTAGGAAAATTTTACTCTCGTTATTGACCTGGGTAAAATTTTAAAACAATTTCACCATTTCTTTGTTTGGGACTTGTGAACTATGTGATCTATAGCATCCGACATATGAAATCCCAAGGTAGAACAAAGGGGGGAAAATATTTGACGAAAAGTAGAACTTGCCTCGAGAGTACAAAAGCTATTGCCGCTCACGTGATAAGACTTCAGAGATTTTGAAATCACAGATGGAAAATATGAAAACCATCTTTCGATTTCGAGCATTAAGACATGAAATTTGAGATGGGCTAAAAAAACAAAGGCAACTCCAACATAGGCTCCAACTAGGGATCCCATTTTCTTGTAATACGGGAAGAACAATAGACCATGTGCCGATATTGGGTAAATGGAGTCAATAGCTTCAATTAAGTGAAAAGGTTCCTGAGAACAGGATATCGAAGGGGAAAGAGACTTCATTTTTTTACCTTTGAAAAGCTTTTCAAACTCAGATACTTTTTTAAACTTAGCCGTAGTCCCTTTCACGACTTTCCCCTTCCCGTTACTGAATTCAGGTCTACCTTAAGACAATCAAAACATTTATAGGATACCTAATAGATCTTGTGGCTATCAGCTTTCATCAAAAGAAGAAGATTATATGTTTTTAATCAGGAAGCCATGTCTGAACATGGGAAGTAGATCAGGTTTTTAAAAATAATTGGTTACCAGAGTAGAGTGATATTCATGTATAACAGCCTTACAGATATCTCAAATATTTCTTCACTACCAGCGGGCCTGTTCAGTACCCCGGTGAAGTTCTCTGGCCCCTTTTACTGAATTTCCTTTCACCACTTCAGAATATATTTGTGCATTTAAATGTTGAGACGAGGGCAATCATTTCTGAATTTCCTTTCATCATCTCTTGGACTAGATGGGGGCAATCATTTCTGAATTTCCTTTCACCACCTATCTTATAATTTTCTTTTTTAGAGCGTGAAGATGGGGGCAATCAGTTTGTATCAGGGCTGATATCTGTGTAATATTTTGCATTATAGGTCTGTCAACTTACTTTGATTACTTGGTACCAACCTTCCCTTAACCTTCACAACACCTTCATTCTCAGGGGAAAAAGGGAAAATAACTTTCTTAGGGCATTCTATTTGAGCAAGCCTCAATCCTCTGAAATTGTTGAAAAACCTAGGAAAGTCAGGATCACTTTAAGCGTCCCTTCATTTAGCAGGGGACCGAGGAGTTGTGAAAACCCGCTTTCTTTCCACAATTTCCTTTGAAGCTCACGAGGTTGAAATGAAATCTCTTATCCCTTTGTATGCGAAACGAAAAGATGCTGACTTTTTAAAAGGTAAACCTGAAGACAGAAAAGGGTGATAGGTAGTGATTTACGAACTGAAAAACAGAAGTCAAAAATTCAAAACTGACTCTTGTAAATCTTTTTCAGCGGCACTTTACTTTGACTGACTGCTTTAATTTGAGTGAATCATATAATTTGTCTTATTC
Source organism: Picea sitchensis (assembly GCA_010110895.2). NCBI lineage: Eukaryota > Viridiplantae > Streptophyta > Pinopsida > Pinales > Pinaceae > Picea > Picea sitchensis. Next base: position 299,578 of record SNQJ01S0027036.1, on the reverse strand, counting down.
TTTTGTAAACGATTAAACAAGGAAACAAATCTGTTATTTATTAGTTCAGACGATGTTGTTGTCTGAATGAGGTTACCTCAGTTTTCTTTAATAGTCCTTCAGAACAAGTCTTTTAGGAAATCTCATCTTTACCTTATCGTTTCATTTTCTTTGCACAATATCAAAAATCTTTGGTATCACCTGTTTAAGACGATTTATTTCTGACACCAAATTTCGGTTTACTTCTCCTGCTTGTTTTGTGTGCAGTTGGAATCCTATAAGAGGCAAATACGAAGGTTATCGGGGCTATCTGAAAGGTGTCGAAAATTGGCAAAAGAAGATCAACATAACAAAACGAAATGGAAAATATATATACACAAGTAAAAATTCTATATATGAATATATAAATCTAAAATTAAATGAACTCCCCTTCTTTTTTTCTTTTTTTTGAGGTGACTGTTTATGTCATATAATGCTTCAGATAACGCCTGTTGACAGGGGCGTTGAGGATTTCACCGTCTAGATTTTCCAGTAGGAAAGAATTTTTTCCTTCGAGAGCCGAGACTCTGAATGGCCCATACCAGAGGTGATCGAATTTACCATGTTTCGCTGCTTCTTCCCTCCTTGCATCCCACCTTAGTACTAAATCACCTGGGAGGAAATCTTTGTCCTTTGCCCTATGGTCGAATAATGCCTTCATGTCGTCTTGACACTTCTGCATCTTTTCATCTACTTCGACCCTGTGTTGTTGAACCTCAATTAGCTAGTTTATCCTCCTGGTGACACGATTAGGTTCTTCTTTCTAATCTTGCCACAATTTCATCACGGGGAGTGCTAAATTTATTGGTAACACTGCATCTGTCCCATATACCATCTGAAAAGGGGACATGTTGATAGACTTTTTAGTGCCTATGCGATTTTCCCAAAAAGTGTACATTAAATGTACATGCCAAGACTTTTTGCTTTCATCCAACACTTTCTTAATTATATTGATCAGGCTCTTGTTAGACGACTTAGCCAGTCCATTTCCTTGGGGGTAGTACTTTGTAGAATGGCCAAGAATGATATTATACTTTTGGCAGAAGCTAATCATAGCCATAGACTTGAAAGCCTGGGCATTATCCGTGACTATCTTTTGGGGGCAGCCAAATCTTGACAGGATATTGTCTTCTAAGAACTCTATTACCACCGAGTCAGTTTCCCTCTTAGTCAGAATAGCTTCCACGCATTTAGTAAAGTAGTCTGTGGTAGTTAAGATCCACTTGTGTTGGGCGCTAGAATACAGATTAATTTCTCCTATGAAATCTGGCCCCCATTGTTGAAAAGGGGCTTCAGTTTTGACCAGAACTAAAGGTAGTGTTGGGAGTTTTTGTTTACCTGCAAATAACTGCCAAGGGTTACAGGCTCGGACTTTGGCATTAACTTCTGAAAAGAGTTTTGGCCAGTAATACCCAGCCCTTAGAATTTTGTAAGATGTGGCCCTCCAAGCGTGATGTCCTCCACAAACTCCTTCATGAAATTCACTTATAACCCTTTTTGTTTCTGATTCAACTAACAAGACTAACAAGAAACCGAGCGGGTCTTTCCAATATAGTTGATTTTCGATGATACAATACTTAACCACATGAAGCTTTAAAGTCCTGGCTTTTGATGGTGATAGTTCCCTCGGTCATTTTAGAGTCAGTAGGTAGGATACTATGTTTCGGTACCATTCTGATAATGAAAACTTCTCCTCGATCTTAATTGTACTTGTTGGTTCATAAAGCTCGCTTACGTTCATATTTTCCTCGTATCCCTGCAGGCAATTTATATCCAGAGCTCTGATATTTGATTCAGCCAAAAGTTTGGCCAGGCCTTGTCCTTTTATTAATTTAGTAGGTTTGATTTCCAGGTCAAATTCTTGAATCTTGGCCAGCCATTGTCCTCTTTTCCCGTCACTGTCTGGTTTTACCAAAATATCTTTCACAGAACTGGTTGGTACGTACGCAATGATCTTGGAGTTCAACACATATGTTATAAATGCCTTCAGTGATTTTACCACAGCATACGCTTGTTTTTCTATCGTATAATATTTAAGTTCTACATCTCTGAGACTCTTGCTAAAAAAGGCGATCAGTTGTTTGAAACCATGTTTGTTCTTTTGGAGGAGCACCGCAACAATCGTGTGTTCAGAGGCAAATGAAAAAATAAGAAAGTCTTTCAGATAATCGGGACTTGCCAATATAGGTGCCTCGGTTATTACTTTCTTAATATGTGTGAACGACGCTTTGGCTTCTGTTGTGCACTTTACTTCACTATTATTTTTCATCATATCTGTGATCAATTTTACAATTTCAGCGAAATTCAGGACAAATCTTCGTAAATAAAATATTTTTCCTAAGAAAGATTGAATTTCTTTTTCATTTTTGGGAATGTTTATAGTATCTATTGCTTCAACCCTCTTAGGATCAATCTTAATTCCATCCTTAGATACAATATGACCTAGTAATTTACCCTCTTTCATGGCGAAGTGTGATTTCTTTGGGTTTAAGGATAGACCAAACTTGCGGCACTTTTCGAATGTTTGTTTAAGATGTACCAGATGTTCTTTTTCGGATTTGGAGAAGACTATTAAATCATCGAGATAGCTGACTACGAACTTATCCCTCTCTCTGATGAAAGCGATGTCCATAGTGCGTTGGAACATGGCTCCTGCATTTATCAAATCGAAAGGCATCTTATCATACATGAACGTACCCCAAGGAGTAGTAAAAGTTGTTTTTTCTTTATCTTGTTCATTCATGGCAATTTGATTATATCCAGAGAAACTGTCAATCATAGATATTCTATTCGCCCCAACTACCCTTTCTAGCACATGATCCATTTGAGGCAGCGGATAGTTTTCTTTAAGAGATGACTTATTTAAATTTCTGAAATCCATGCACAGTCTGATTTCTCCACTCTTTTTTCAGAACAGGACCAGATTCACCACCCAGTCAGAATATCTCAGAGGTACTATAATTTTCGCCTCCAAAAGTTTCTTCACTTCTCTCTCGACCACAGGTAATAAAATAGGGTTGATCTGCCTAAGATTTTGTCTAAAAGGTTTGACCCTAGGTTTTAAAGGTATCTTGTGATCGATCACTGTAGTGTCGTAAGTTCTTAACTCATCATAAGACCAGGTGAAAACGTCCTTAAATTGTCTGAGTAGGTCCTTATATTTGTCTTTTATTTCGGGGGGGAGAAGTTTAGATATTTTAACCATCCTGGCCGCTTCTTTGGTTCCTATGTCACAGTCCTCAACCTCTTCTGGTTGGGGTTGTAAGGTAGATTTTATAAGTGTGTCATTTTGATCAAACAACTTTTCCAGAGGGATCAGTCCCTTCAGAATCTGGTTGTTTTTTAGGACCAACATACGATGATTTGCGATTTTGTCTTGAAAAGTTTGAGGATCCTCCCCTTCTTACATGATCCATATCTGGTCATTTTGATTTTCTTGATCTGCATGAGTTTCGGAAAATTCACCTACTGCTTCAAGAAACTTCTTAATTTGTTCATCATCCTCAAAAACCTGCCAGTGTTGGATATTATTTGGTTTAGATGGTCTGTGTCTTATCTCTATGTGATACTTCAATTTAAAGGTTGTTGGAGGAGTGAAAGTTCAAAACGCTTTAGTTAATGCATCAGCATGTAAGTTCTCTGCGCGTGGGATAAAGTGGACATTTACAGACGATAAAAAGTTTTCCATCAGATCCCTGACACAATTCCTGTATGATCTTAATCTGGGATGCTTGGCTTGGTACTGTCGATTTATTTGTTTGACTATTAACTCTGCATCTTTTTATACCTCTAGGTTATTTATTTTTGGCTTCCTGGAAGCCTCTAATCCTAATACCAATGCTTCATATTCACATGCGTTGTTAGTATAATATATATCCCATTGCAGTCTGTAAGAAAAAAGGAACAACAAACTTTCCTTAGGGAGCCACTAAAAGCACTCCTGCACCAGCCCCTTCACAAGATGAGGCACCGTCAAAAAACATTTTCCAGATACCGGTTCTACACATATCCTCGGTCATGTAACCTGACTCTTCCTGTTCTATATTGTTTTCTTCTAGACAACCATCTAAACCATCGTCAAAAGATAAGATACAATTTCCTAAATCTTGATCTGCAATGTAAATAGGGAAATTGTTCGGATTTTGAGGGTCGCTTACTGTATATGCTAACCTCGTCTATCTGTACGACTGAGTAAATTGCCCACCAAACACAGGAATTGTGGCGAACGTGATATCTAGTTGAAGAGAACCCCCCAGCTTGGCTCCCCATGACCTAGACAACAGTAAGCCATACTTAGGGGGAATATCAGCAATAACCACATCCATCAAGATACTCTTAACTAGGACCTGTGCCAGGGTAACTACTAAATCCTTTATCATTCCCATACACTTAACTCTTCTCGAGTCAAAAGAGTAAATATCTCCATAAGGTTTGGTGATATAGAGACCCAATTTGTCCATAATAATTTTAGGCATCACATTATGGGAGGCTCTGGAGTCTAGCATGCAATTATGTAGCAGTTGATCATATACATTTAAGGTGACATAAAAGGGAGCAACAGTGTCTTTGGCCCCTTCAAAATGTGGACCAACAGTGATGTTGGGTTTATCATCTTCCAGGTTTAAAATGTTAGACTGGCTTTATAGCTCTGAGACACCTATCACTTTGGTAATCTCCTTCCGATAAACTGGGTTTTTTGCTAATTCTACTAGAGGGATTGGTATCTTAATTTTATTTATCTCGTTTTCGAAACTGAAAACTCCGCTCACCTTGTCTGTTTCTCTAGTTGGGACTTTTGAATCCTTCCTTTCCGACTTATTCGTCTGTACCACTTTATTACTCATGTTCTTGGTTGAAGGCGTAATTTTATTAGCTGTTTCGGTTCCTTGTGCTTGGGTCTCAACTTTTCCCACTTCAGACTCTTGTGTGCTTACTACTTTCGCTTTGTTGTTAGGTAACAGGGTTTCTTCCGGAGTACGCTCATAAGTTTGACCTATTGGGAGAATTTTCTTAGGTTGAGTAGTTGAAATGGGCTTACTCTTAGATCTCAAGTTATACTTAGGTTGGATCTTGGCCATTATCATTTTGGTTTCTTGTTGAGAGCCACAAAGGTCAGTATGATCTCTTTCTTCACCCTTAACCGACGGTTGTTGAGTGTTTAGAGATTTTTCATAATATTCTCTAGTCAGATACGATTGTGTGCAGTCATCACTGAAGTTCGTGACATCATTATCCGAATCTTCGAAATCTTGGAGATCATTCCCTCCTATAAAAATTTTGTTCTTTAGGGGAGGTTGTATTTTTTTATCTTCGTTTTTTATTTGTCTTTGCTGGTTCGAGGGGTTGGGGTTCCTCTTGAAATCCTTTTTGGTGAAAGAATCAGCTTTGGCCTATTCTAGCTCCATTATGGATATTTTATTAGACAGTTCCTTAACTACCCTGGCCATATCGTCTACTTTGTCATCTATGTATCTATTAGACCCTGACGACCCTACTTGTTCTCTAAAGCATTTAGTTTCTCAGTTTCCCATTTCTACTTTAGCTTTAAGCTTACCAGAAGCCATCATATTTGACTCAATTTCTACCGCGTCATCTTGCATTCAGTTTAGAGTGACTCCCCTTCTTTCTCACAAAAGGAGTGCAAAATCTGGTTCGAATGCCCCTGCGAAAGTTACTTTGGTTGCGGGTTGGGACAATTTAACCTCGGCTAGGATTTTGTTATACAGCTTGTTGAATCTTTGAATAAACTCCATAACTGTTTCTGAATTCTTTTTTCTTAAACACCCAAACTTGGTTAAATAATATAGGTGGTCCTTTCTTTAGCCCCATTATCTAAGGAAAGCATCTTCCAAGGCGTCATAAGACAAGATAGATCCTGCAGGTAAACTTTGAAACCAAGTTCAGACCTGACCTTCGAAGGTTTGTACAAGAAGCCTCGAATACACGTCCTCATGTTCGATACCTAGGATGTCTGCGAATTGATCAAAGAAATTTATGTGTTCAGTTGCGGTCAGATCTCCTTCCCCAGTGAATTTCGACAAATTTTTTATATAATTTTCGGGAAGGTCGTGCAGAGGAACGGGCAATACCAAGAGAGCGTATCTTGCTACCACTTTCACAAACACTCTGGGAGGGGGGAAGGACCTTGGCCTCCAGCTCCTCCTCCAGGAGCTCCTCCCCCTCCTCCTTCGATAATCCCTCCACCTCCTCCTCTGGCGGTTGCCATTGTTATTAGTGGAAAGTTGTAAAGGGGGTTTTGAAAGATTAAAAGTGAATCTTTACTTTCTTCGTGGGGTGAAAAATCCGAGGATGACTGGTAAGGGATGTGAGGGCTTGGCTCTTCGAACTTGTAAGATATGTAGTCAGGGGAACCAACGGGTGTGGAAGCTGGATGTGTGAAATATTCTTTGAGACCGTGTGGGATCGCGAAATTCAACTGAAGAGTCGATGATATATCGATAGTATATAAATTTTATGTAGGACATTTTCCTTTATGTTCTGCAGGGGTTATCGGAGTAGTTTCGCTTCTAACTTCGGAGTAATTCAATGTTAGATCCTTAGTGTCGAAGAGAGGGCTGCGTGAAGTTAAAGGTTCGGAAGAACTTTTGGTCTTCAGTTGCAGGTATTTAGGCTGATATACTGCAGGGGTCGTCTTAAGAGATCCTCTCGTCTTTAAAATTTTCTCAGGGTCGGTAACGAGTGTGGTCTGTTTACCATCTGGGTTTTACCTGGTATTCCTTCATCCAGATGCCAGCTTATTAATCATGGAGTCACCAAGTGAAATATTGGAAAGCCTTTAAGAGGTGTGCACTCTTTGTTCACTATCAAAGGGTGGCACTTTCAACGAAATAAATGTTGTTTTCCTAGGGAAAAAGATTTTGTAACTTCGGTCTCCGGTAATGGCGCCAAAAATATGTTGTTCCGGAGTCTGTACTTAAGGCTTAGAAGCATAGTGTCTAGGCATCCGAAAGTGAGTAAAGGGTAGAGAAAGAAGAAACGTCAACCTTCGGCAAGGGAAACTAGGGATGATTTATGTGTGGGCATTGTCGAGCTTCCAACTGTTCGTGGATGTTTATATCCCATTCAATCGTTGCCCATGATCGTTCGAGTTCAACCTGGGTAGTGGTTGTTTTAATAATAGTATCAAAAAGGTTTAAGGAAATATGTGTTTGATCTGATAGTCCAGGTTCGATATTAGGCTTTCTTGATACAGGGATAGTCATGGAGGAACAGTAAAATAAGAAAACCTTAGGGGGAATTTAAGTGTTATCTCAATTTGGTCATATAAAAGAGAGTTTACGGTTTCAAGAATGAAAAAGGGGTGCAAACCAAAGGAACTTTCTCATAACTGAGTTATACTTTAATAAAAATGTATGAGGTGGGAAAAAACATTAAGTTGTCTATCGAGTAAGGCTCCTATCAAGGGAGAATCTCATGTATAAACAGAAGATGAAAAATGTAAAGAAACAACCCGATGAAGCATAAAATATATATAGAATTATGAAAGTATTGAATGGTCTTATACCTACTGATAGCTGGTACAGAGGAAAAACAGTGAACAATATAGAAAACCAAAATTCATTCACTATAGTAGAGGTTGTACTAAATTATAGCAAGGCATTCATCAGATACAAATATGAAATGAAACGAAATATGAGATACAAGAAAACAAAGTCATAACACAGTTTTGATGGAATTGAGAATCTTCGGATTTGTTTTACATTAACTCTCAAAATGGAAAACCTCTATTACAATCGACACAAAAAGGTCTAGGCCCTTTTCTTTCTTTCTATGGTATATTTATATAGTTTTACATAAGATGGAATCTCAATCGTTGCAAAATTTTCAGTTATGATAAGGAGGAGAGCAATCGTTCCATTTCTTCCTCTTTGTCTTTATTTGGTGCCAGAAGCTTGTCCTCGCGCATGCTCGGTACAAGTGACACACCTTTCCACTAGCCGAGATATCAACCTTGACAGTTCTGCTTGACAATTGGCTTCAAAAGAGTAACAATCTCGGGCTAATTGCGGTAACCTTTCTTCCATCTGTTTTTCCATGATGTCGATAGCGCACAATTGCACACTTGGTTTAATCATACATTTATCTATTTGGACTATGTCTACCATAGTCACTTGTGAGATCTCGGTCGAATCTCTTTCCTCTTTTTCATTTAAATCAGGTGATATTTTCTCCATATTCATTTGAATCAATGCCTTGGCATTACCTTCACTATCAATGCCTAACAGATTACCATCTCTAGAACTAAAAGCCTCTTATAAGGATTTCGTTACCCTCTTGGCTTGCAGCTTACCTTCTGAGATGTTGTGCTTCCATTCTTTTAATAGAATATTTCCTCTGGTCTGCTCCGAAATCGGAAACCTGGGAGTACTTCTTGATTCCCTATTGTTTGTAGCTATCACAGCCTCTTGAAAAGAGACCCGTGCTGCTCCAGCTTCTCTTTCTCTAACAGATAAATTTTCCAAAACTTGATTAACAAGTTAGTAGTTGTCCCGAATCACCTCTACCTTGGCGAGAAAATTTCACTGGGCCGCATAAACTCTACTTAAAATCTCCATTGCTTGGGACTAGAACATCCCAATATTTATAACTTTACTTTCAAAAATTTCCACTCTAGCCTGTAGCTATTCGATCAAGTCTTTTTGTTGGCCCGCTTGTATCTGGCCATTCCAAATCACCAACTCTGCTTGTTCGAGCTTAGTCTTGAGCAGCTCTATCTCACTTTTATAGGCCAACCTTACTTGTTCTATCCCTACACTCACCTGGTCTTTGGCAGCCTCCTCTGTTGTGGATAGTCTGGCTTCTAGGTTTTTGATGAGGCGATTTTTTCGTTTCAACTGGTTTTTCAAAACCCCGACTGAAAATTGCTTCGTTGTGGCATATTCCCCTAATGTCCCAGCTATTTTCGTCGCGAACTATTCATTCTTATTATATTTCCCATCAGTCAATACTTTGTATTTATTGGTTGTTGATTCCCCTTCCTGATAGAATTCTCTCTTTACCACAGCCTTTCTCTTCTTATCAAAGAAGAACTCACTTGGAGGGAGCTCTTCCACCCTTATAGGCCTCAATTCTTTATTTAAAATCCACCCTGCATCAATATTTCCCTGAGTTGACTGCAAGGGAGTAATGGATGCAATGGGATTTCTGATTTACTTACCTAATTGCCCCGGATTAGTAACCAGAGTCTTCTTTTTCGATGGGTCGGGAGTGTTTATCTCTGCTTTTAGACTCTTAGTTTGCTCTTCCCCGTCCTGGTGTTTTTCTTGACTGGGTGTCGCATCTTTGGAGCCTTCAGCATCTTTTAGTTTCACCTTCGCTGTACTCGAATTCTCACCCTGTAATACTGTGGGAAGACAACTGCATCGATGTTCTTGGAATTTTAGAACATCGGCCCTCTCTTCAGGTCCCAGGGTTTGTATTCGAGCTAAAATATCGGCATAAGATCTTGCGCCTCGGAAAATGTCATCCGAGGGTGAATTTTCGTGTTCGAATCTCTTGAGTCCGCAATTGGCCAAATGATTACTCGTAACCCTTTGGAGATCGTGCTTCTTGAATTCAATAAGAACCAATTTTAGGTCTTCCAGGGCTACTGCCTCAAATTTAGCATGCCCGAAATCTAACAAAGAATATGAATTTAAATGAACAGCAAAAGGTGGCCATACCTTCTTTGAGTATCCCTTAAGCTCCTTGCTTATGCCACCGATTATTGTTTATCTAGCAACCTCATGACAAGCCATCTTGTCGGGGATGAATAATGGCAATGCATGCGGGGGAATAGAAGCCCCAAAAACTCTGAGATATGAGAATTCATCTTCTACATACCAGTCAGCTATACTGCTCAAATTCATCACTATACTGTCTGAGTTCCTGGGTGGCGGGTGGCCGAAAATAGTGACATGTAGTGGTACCATTACCCAGTTAAAGATTTCATATACGAAATCTGTCGCTTTGTTTTCCCACAATTTTGAATGATAGACGTGGATGGGCTCAACCTCTCCTAGAGTCCAACTCCATCTCATTAAGGGAAAGGGTGTTAGAAAGAACACGGTGTCCATAATGTATGCAGACATAAAAAATGAAGAAATATTTCCGCTCTCTTTCTGCACCCAATACTCTGTAACTCGACTGGTTAAGCTATCAGACAACATTTTCGCCCAGTCGTAGGAACAACCTTTAGAGACTTGATGTATTAGAGGCACCCATTGAAGAAATAAATGTGAGGTGTCCTCTCTCCTATATAATCTGCAAGTCATCATAGCTATATACTTGAACTGTGGTTCCAAGGAAGCTATTGAATATATACCATTACTGTCTGCCTTGAACTTTGCAAGGTGCGAAACCCAATCTCTGATTAAGCTGGACATAGTCTTGTCATACTGCACACATTCCTTTTTTTTGAGCTTCTCCAAGAATTCGACATCATATGTAAGGTCGGACACGGTGGGCAACTTGTACATAGCTTGCAGTTGTTCGGGTCTGAAAGTCCCAATGGTGACCTTCTGCTCATTGATGATGGTTCTGGTTGGTATGTCCACATGGTCTAATGCCCACCGGACCATATCATAGTAAGGGAGAAGTCATGGCCTGGCCGCTACTTTATGCATTCCCGATTGAATGATGATCTTATATTTGGTGGTTATCTCGTCTTTTTAATTGTCACTGGAATCATCAGAATAATCCATTAATTCTACCTGTAGAACATCAAAAACAAACGACCAGTTCAGGACAGATTCGACACTTTGAGGTGAAGTATCAACGACGTTGTTCAAACCTTGTCCTAAAACCTCAACATTGGCTTTAGACGCTTTTCACGGGGCCATGACGGGAGATCCTGCTTTATCTCTTCTGCGATAAAAATATGTACAAATACAGAAATTAGTTCACTGAGAAAAGTGTGCTCTACGTAATATAGAAATGAATTTGTTATAATGAATAACAGCTCTATATATTCGAAAACTTGGTACTTTTTAAGAACAGATCAGTCAAATCACGCTTAAAAATAAATTTAGCAATAAAAACCCAATCTTTATTTGTCAATTCACCTTGTTTCTAATTAATGCCATAAATTTTGGCAGTTTGAAATGTTAGTTGGCGTAAGGAATAATTAAGACTGCCTCGTAAACTGTGCATGCATCAAATCATGGGAGATACTGGTTTAGCTCAATTAATCTGGTTTTACAAAAGTTAATTAATCTTTTGGTACTTGTTGCATCGGGAATTTTTGCTTTAACCCTTTGAACCTCTAACACCCAAAATTGTGATGATTGACTTTGGTTAATAAAAAAGTAATTGTGATTAGGTGCATAATTAATTACGTAATTATTTATATCGCCATTTCGTGACTCGGAGCTTCGAAGGTATAGCTTACGGGAAGTTTGTATGCCGAGTTGCGAAACCGCAAGATCGCGATGATATGTTTTAATTAAAAGGGAGGATAAAATCGGATTAAGTGTTTAATTAATTATGTTCATATCTTTATCGCGACTTTGTGACTTGGGGCTTTGATAGTGTATCTTTTTAAAAGAGAACACGCCGAGTTGCAAATTTCCGACAGAACTTAATCACGGCTAAGCTTTTACCTTTAACCTTGACACGGGTTACTAAAACAAGAAATTTGTAGTTTTGGCTATCGGGGTTACGACAGTAAGACTTTTGGATTTAGTAAACGCTGAGACACGAAACCCCGATGATCTTTAACCGTGATTTAGGAAAATTTTACTCTCGTTACTGACCTGGGTAAAATTTTAAAATGATTTCATTATTTCATTGTTCGGGACTTGTGAACTATGTGATCTATAACATCCGACATACAAAATCCCGAGGTAGAACAAAGGGGGAAAAATATTTGACGAAAAGTAAAAATCACCTCGAGAGTACAATAACTATCGCCACTCGCGTGATAAGACTTCAGAGATTTTGAAACCACAGATGGAAAATACGAAAACCATCTTTCGATTTCGAGCATTAAGACATGAAATTTGAGATGGGCTAAAAAAACAAAGGCGGCTCCAACAGGCGGAATGATATATATGTAAAAATACTTTGTAACCTGTAATGTAGTGGAGAAACTTGTTAATAGCATGAACAACTGCCAAGAATTCCTTCTTGGTAACTGTGTAGTTTAACTCGGCAGGGGACAAGTTCTTGCTCACAAAATAAATGGCATAGGACTAATGGTCTTCTTTTTTCCCTAATACTCCTCCTATTGTTGTGTCGAAGGCATCAATGGATATGTGAAATTGGAGAGTCCAATTGGGCCCTCTAAGGACTGGTGCCATAGACAACTTAGCTTTCAGGGTCTCAAAGGCAGTTCGACACTTCTCAGTCCAAGAAAAATCAACATCTTTTATTAACAATCCAAACATGGGTGCAACAATCTTTGTAAAATTTTCAATAAACCATCGGTAGTATCCAACATGTCCAAGAAATATTATCACCTCTTTCTGAGTCTTGGGGGGTGGAAGTCTAACGATGACCTCAATCTTTGTAGGATCGACTTTTATCTCTTTAGATGAAACATGATGTCCTAGAACCACTCCTTCAATCAACAACATTTTACATTTTTCATGACTTAGAGACAGGTTCATTTCTTAGCATCTGATAAGGACTTTTTCTAAGTTATCTAAGGCTTCCTGGTAAGTGTTTCCATAAAATGTGAATTCATCCATGTATACCTCCACACAATCATGAATAAGATCAACAAATATCCCTAGTACTGCTCGTTGAAATGTGGTAGGTGTTATAACCCTATAATTTATAGGATCAACTGGTGACTGAAAAGTTATCTCTTTAGTGTTTTTGTTTGTCAAATGATTTTCCATTCTGCAAATAATTTGAGAAAAAGAAAAGAAAAGAAAAAGAAAAGAAAGAAAAAAGAATGAAAGAGGGAATAAAAGAAATTCAATAGAGCCCCATGCAATAACAATGATTTGGTCCATACCGTTCAAGCATGACCAAGTTCTTTTAAATTGATGTTGATAGGAGTAGTGAATAAGCTTGGCTAAACTGTTTAATCTTAGCTAGGTGATTTAGGTTAGCTAGTGAATAAATTTGACCAAACTGCCTAATATTGGTCAAATAACCCCAGGATAGAGTAATTTCTTAGTCCAACCATTTAATCTGGGCTAATGGTCATAGGTAATTAGGTTAGAGCATAGGGTAGTTTGTTGTATCTCAATAAAACAAGCATGATGATCATTGTTGAACCATATCTTTGAGGTTTAAAGGCTTGATGTCTAACCCCCATGGTGATAATGATAGGGAAAGCTTGGGCAAACCCATAAAACACACTTATCCTAAGTTTCCAAGAAAATATGATTTTGCGCTCACCAAATAAAGACCACGCATAGATGAACAGCCTGAGAGCGGGTGCCCAGATCTATGGCTGATAGGTCTTTCTGGAACCCCNGACCGTTCTGCTTTTAATGGTGGGGGGGGTCTGTAATGTTGGTTAAATAGCGTGCACAGATCTACGGTCCAAGAGCAGGCACACTGATGGATGGTTCATATTGTTTTTCGGATGCCCCCGACCATTCTATTTTTAGTGGAGGGGTGGGGGGGGATCATAATGGATTGTTTTCTGGTGGGCCCCTTTTCCTCTACGTGGCAGGAATCCATTGGGTCAGATTTCCACCGCTTCCCACGGTCTGACATACGCTGTCACCCCTTGACGTCATTTTCCACGTTCTTCCCTAAAGATCACATCTCATTACTTTGTCAGTCCTCTCACCCTATTACAAGTCCCTTCACCATGTTCAAGTTCCAATCAATACCCGCCACATCACCTAGCTGTATTCTTCAGTCATTGTCACCTGCCATCTCATGCTCTAAACGACCTGTTGGCCATTTATTATTGGCTCACTTATCCGTTAACCTGCTGACCTGTCTCCCATGCCCAAAGGGTATCCATTTTCTCAATACTACCTTCACCATTCATTCCCTCATCGCTTATCCTATCGCTGCACCAGAAAATTTTCCCCATTTTCCTCTCCATTACAGTCAGTCGCCCAAAATCACAGTCATCCCCGCTAACCGTTTTGTTTTACTTGTAGGTATTGTTACAATGATGGCACCAAAATCAAAGAAAACAGAGGCCAAGGAAAATCCTTTCCTCCCGCCTCATGTCGAACTTGACAGGATCCCTCTGGCCGACAAAGACCATTTAATCGCAGACACCAAATGCGAGTTCAACTTCGCAGATTTATAGTCATGGCTAGAGGAGGTTTTCCTAGAACAAAGTGACGAAATCAGGCTCTGGGAGACAAACCTTCCCCTATATCTTTTCCCCCAGGTTCACCATTTCCTCGAATTCTCCCTCAAATGCCAAGCTCACTACCTCCCCAACCAGAGAGTTATAGTTTCTTCATCTGGAGAAACTATGTTCTTCATTACACCACAAGACATTGATCAGATGATGCAGATACCCAGGGTTGAATCTGTCTCACCGTTCAATCTTGAAATTATCACAGAACTGTATCAAAAATTATCATTCCCCCAAAGAGCTTAGATTTTTGATCTTTTTCTCCCACAGGCCGCTCATCTCCCCACTACAAATCCCCCGTATCCTTCATCCATGTTCTCAGTGAAGGGAAACCAAGTCATCTCATCACTCTGTCCCATGCTTGGGTATTTTTTGGATCAATGGTTGGATGGACCCATATTGGGTTTTCTGTCCATTTTCTCCATAGATGAGAGACCCACCACTCAGTTCAACTACAACACCTTCCTAGCAGACAACATTCATGAGAAATTATCAAATTTCTCCACAAAAGGCATGTTCCGGTATTCCTCAGTATTGGCTTACATGTTCTTATTCTTTCAAGCGAACAAATTTTCCTTTTCGATGCAGAAGATGGACAAGGATGGAAGGCCACAGGCGGTGACAGCGTGGAATTCATTGCTCAGACACAACTCTACAAAATTCATCTTCAAATAATTTATGGAACAACTCTACCATCCCGTGGTGAGCATGCTCAGTGGTAGACCTGAGCTGAGAATAAATGAGGAAATTCAGAGGATCTTACACCTTTCAGACCTTGAAAAAATAGAAGATTGGTATCTGTACCAGGACCACACAGATATCAGAGTGTATGGATGCGAATTAGCTCCATACAATTTACCCAAGTATCTTCCCATGAGGATATTTGACCTGGAGTACATAAGGTAGATGATCAAATCAGATGACATACATTGTGTGTCTATGAAAAAGAAGCAACAACTTAGGATCAAAGGGCAAATAGGATCATTCATCTACAATAGCCGAGGCGCTTGGGAGGAAGCAGATAGACTGTTAAAAGAGATGAATATTTTTGTTAGCTTCATATGGCATTATGACCCCTGCGAGATAATTTCAGAGATGAGGATTAAAACTAAGAATATCCCATATGTGCATACATCCAGGCCTGAGATAGAGAAGTTCTCTAACCAAACAGAATGGGAGCCAAACGATCTGGTTGAGACAGAACAGCAGGACCTTTTGGTCACTATCTCACAGACGACTACACCACAGGTTCCCAAGGAGAAAATTCCCAAGAAGGACACTTCACCTTCCATCACTGAAGTATCATCTGAAGAGTTCCAATTACACACCAAGAGGCCAAAAACTAGTCAGGCACCTGACACAGTTGGTGAAAAGGGAATTCAATCCACTACAACTATGGAGGTTGATCGGTCGCTCCTTAGTACAAGCAACAAATAAATCATGACTACAATGTTTCCCAAGAAGCCTACAGATACTCCACCAGTCAACTAGCCGAGCAAAACAGGACCAAAATTGAGTATTTTTTAGAAGTATGATCTGATCAAAAAGAAAAATCAGACGTTGACTAGCAACACATATGCTCAGTTCTGGAAGAAAACATCCATTGTACAACACAGACTGTTGTCTACATTCGACATTGAGAAGGGTAGAATGCACATGGCATTTCTGCAAGCATAGGTGCCAGATCCAAAAGTAATCACCGATTACAAAAGGGCAACATTCGAATTTTAGACTAAAGATGTGCATCCAGCTGATCAAACAGATCTGCACAGGCAAACTAGAGAAATGGTTTTCTCCACATTGTCAAATGCTTCTACTGCTGCATCCAAGTTACATGTATCTCTGAGCAATGTCCAGATGCAGCTGAAGTAAATATCATCCTTTGCCAAGGATAATAGGATTAAGACATTGGAGGAACTGGTCCTCAAGATCGGATATGATCCCTCGAATGTGAAAGCATTCGAGGAGATTCTCAAAAAGAAAAATGTTGATATAGCATCTCTAAGGAAACAGTTGAAACTGCCACCAACAGAAGATTCACAGGCAAAGGAAATAGCGGAGATGGAAGGGGAAAAGGATGAGATTCTCAAACTGATTATGGAGCAGAAAGCACAACTGAAGGAAATGGAAGCGGAATTGGAAAAACTAGTGAAAGAGAAGGAGAAGTCAAAGCCCATGGAATTCATTCCACTAAGCGCAGTTCCACTCACAAGAGTGAGCACAACGTCTGTAGCAGAAATTCCCTCGGCAACTCCACTGATAGCTCTAGAGAAAACAATTGAACTAGCTAAATCTATGGAAGAGATGAATCTGCAAGTGACAGAGATTAGTAGACTTAAGAAGGAGATTGAGAACCTTTAGGAACTCAAATCTTCCTTCCAAACCAGCTACTCCAAGGAGAAACAAACTTCAAACAAGCTTAAATTGGAATTGCAACAGCTTCAAAAGAAAACAGTGGCGGGAAAAACACTTGTCGAGGTCAAAGAAAGTGTCTGGATGGATATCACCAAGTCCATGAATGAAATATGGCTGATGATACAAATCATGTTCTAGCAAAACGAGCTGGTGGAGAGAAGTCAGTAGGCTATCGAGAAGATAAGAGCAGAACTGGGAGAGATGCCCATAGAAGCTATTGAGATCATTAAATTTCTGAATTCCAAAATGAGAGAGGAGCTAGAGGATTTGAAGATTGAAGATAGGACAGAGACCATCCTTGAGGTCAAGAGGGTCCTAACCAAGAGAGGACTGATGCTACAGCTGGAGGAAAAGGTCCAGACCATGGACGCATGAGTGCAAATATTTTTCAGTAAGATCGAAGCTCTGTAGAAGAAAGTCCTTCCTGGTTTGAGAGTTATAAATGACAAGTTAATGATGCTTGCCGATTACAAAAAGAAACTAGCCACTGTGGCTAAGGATAGCTCAAAATTCTCAGGAATACAAGGNCAAGCCAACTTTTGCCAAGTACATAGAGATGGATGGAGTATACCGAAGATTACTCAAAGTCAGCGTTCCCAGTAACCTTCGATGGGAAGAGTTATGCAGTCTGATCGAGTAGGCGATGAGGTGTCCAAGCCTATTCAGCTACCCAGTCAGACGAGGTCGTGCAAAGGCCTCACCAACGGTTCACCCCAGAAATCAGCATGAAGTTTCAACACATCATCAAGCAGTTTCCTAAATTTTGTATCTTGTTAAGTTAGTTAGCTAAATTTAGATTTGCCACGTCTTGATTTTTAATGACAAGATCGTATGTAATTTTGATTATAAATACTTCAAACTTTGAAGTACTGAGGGTTGATCTTTATGCCCTGCAAGCTACAAAGACTGTAATTTTTATCAAGAGATCCTCTAGTAATGAAAAGAGACGTTTCACAAGATTCTCACATGTTATTCATTGGTTATGTTTTCTCTTCTATGTTGAATGTTCTTCTAACTCAGCTGTCATATTGTTTTCCAATCTAATATTTTAAAAGTAACGCATGTTGCAGGATTTATCTTTGTATACCCTGTTTTTCGACTTTGAAAGGTTTTAATGTTTATCTTCTGATATTACAGTGAAGAAATTCCTAAATGCTTCTTCATTTTAATTGATATTCTCATATTTTATGTGATTCATCACTTTATTGCTAAAGGATCCAACGAATGCATTATTTTTCCCTATGAAAGAATCTTTTGTTTCTGGTTTAGATTTCTATCTTTATAATATAGACCCCATAGCCCAATGGATGCATAAAGCCCCTTCAACCAACTTAACAAAAACAACAACAAACCTTTTCAATCTTATCTTGTTTAACTAGCCTAATATCTTAAAGTTAAAACAGAGCTAAATCATATAGAGAGATCCCTCTCTGAAACTTGTAGGGCTAGATTCCAGTTTCGAAGTGGTTCGATAAAGTTACCTCTTGTAAATTTCTTCTACCCTGACAACCTCTAGAAATTTACAGAGCGTTAACAAAGTGGCGACCATACTGGGGAACTGAACAAACTTTCAACCCCACGTTTTCTTTTTCCTAGAAGAAGACTTTGTTTCTAAACAGATTGTAAATCTGAGAAAGAAATAATGTTTAGAGGTTGTTAAAAGCTTGTGCATATTAATTTCGGATTCATAAAACTAAAAAATATATAAAAATTAGAAAAATCTGGCTCCTAAAAGAGTTTATACTCGATCTCACCCAGACCCAGAATCTACGATAGCGATTGATAATACAGAACAATTACTTAGAAAGAAGACCGTTACAAAAGGTTCAGGGAGTCATAGTCTCCTTCACAAGTCCTTTTCCCTCCCAGAGGAACTCGTTACCCTTCAAGATCTCGACTTTGACACCATTTTCGAACAAAGCCTATTTAGAACGAAATCTGATAGCTTTGTAACTGAAAACGTTTTAGACCCAAAAATCTTGCAACCCCAGACCCCTGAAATACTATCTCCCACTACAAAACCTCAAACCGCTCACTCCGTGCCAGCAAGCCCCTCCTCCTCCTCATCTTTTGTCACCGCCCCACCTATCATCCAGGTTGTTGTCCCACCTCCTCCACCTATCATGGTAGCCATATATGCTCCCTTGGTGTTGGATACACCTCTACATGCTATGCCCTGGGATTATCAAATGAGACTTCCACAGTTCGATGGAACAGGGCCCTTGAGCGCACAACAACACGATAAAATGAATGACTTTTGATCTGCAGGAAGTAGATGACGATGACATTCAAATGAGATTGTTTGCGCAAAGTTTGACTGGTGACGTTAAGAAATGGTACAAAGGTTTACGTGCTGCCTCAATGCTCGACCTTACAGCATTTCAAAGAAGTTTTCTAGACAAATGGGAGGTAAATAAAAATCCTCTCCAAATCTTTTCAGAATACAAAAACATCAGAAGGAATCAAGGTGAGACAGTTCAACATTACTACACTCGCTTCAATAATCTGTACAATTCAATTCCAGCTGATATTAAACCCCCACAAGGTTTAGCACTGATAAAATTCCCTGGTGGTTTCGATGTTTATATGTCATGTCAATTGAGGGAAATAAATTCCACCACCCTGGAGGACATGCAGAAAAGCGCGATAAGTGTGGAGGCCAACCTGTTGGCTAAAAGGGCACAGTAGAGGACCAAAAGGTGAGTCACGATTAAAGAAGAACCTTCCACATCTTCTTCTAATGCCAAATTGGATTCCTTAGCTAGAGCAATGGAAAGGATGATGGAGAGACTTACCGTATCCGAAAGAAATCCTCCTAGAGAAAATCAACCTGCTCCAAAATTCGGAATCCTAACTTCAAAATAAATCCTCAAATCAGGCAGAGAGATTCCAGGGATCAAAGAGAATAGAGGGGCCCTGATCAATAGATCAGACCACCCCTACAGGAAAATTATACCGATGAAGGAGAAGAGGTAATTGAAGAATTGGAGGATACACACATAAACCTCATGGGCATTCACGATAACGAAGCTATTTTCCTCACTCAGGAAGAGCAAGAACTTTTCCTTCTTTCTCAAACACAGGTGAGCGAAGAAGCTGATGAGACTGAACAACAGGCATTCAAAAATTCCATCATGGAGGTACACATGCAATACAATTTGTGAAGTAAGAAGGCAGATGAAAATTCCCCAAAACAGGTAACCAAAATGAACAAAGTGGTTGAAACCAAGAAATCCCCTGAACCTTCTACCAAAAATATCCCTGAGAAAGGTAAGGTTGAAGCTCCAACAAAGAGAAACCTTACCATTTTACAAATATCAACGCAGACTGAGGTTTCATCAACCAACCCACCAAATACTTCTGCCCAGAAGACTATGGTGGACAAATCAGAATTGTTGAGCCAAAGTAGAGCACCTCCTCCTTTCAGCCTCGAAGGGGAATCAGCCAAAGTGAAAACTCCCATTCCCCTTTCCGAGTTGATGAGTAAGGACGTGTACCAATTGCAGGTGATCAAAGCGCTAAGCATTGAATGTGATATAGGCACAAAGGCCTTAACCATTGGATCGCTGAATCATTCGTACACTATAAATCTTACCGATGATCAACCTGAACTCCTGTTTGGCCTTAAATTTGATGGTCAGACTGACAATGTTGTTGTCACTCCTTTTTACATCAGCCTTAATATACACGACTTGATTATACATAATTCTATGTTATATTCAGGTGCTTCCCATAACTTGATGCCTAAAGCAGTGATGGAAAAACTAGGACTCGAGGTCACCAGACCTTATAAGGACTTACACTCTTTTGACTCTAGCAAATTCATATGTATCGGATTGATCAAGGACTTATGTATCACTCTAGTTCAAATTCCAGCAAAAGGCATGGTTATGGATGTTGTGGTTGCAGGCATTCCCCCGAAATATGGTATGTTGTTGTCCAAGTCTTCGGGGGGCAACTTGAAAGGTGCTTTGCAGTTGGATATGTCGTATGCCACCATCCCAATATTCAGGCATCATAGAAGACTATACAAAGAGACGCTGATGAAATATATGGTCAACGGACAAGATAAGCCACATAACTATCCTCTGTACTCTGCACATTTTGACCTAGATTCTTTCATCCTATACAATGATGGCGATACGAGAGAACAAATCGCTCAGCTGGAAGAAGATACATTTGATCTGAAAGAAGGCCAAGACATCACTGAGGCAGAAAGAAAGAAAAATGTGATAAGTGAAGAATTGCCAACAGATTTCTGGAGCATGGACTTCAATGGAGCTGTAAGCAAAGAAGGAGCTAGAGCAGGAGTTTGGTTGCACAATCACAAATCCAGGTATTCGGAAAACCATTCTTACAAACTGAATTTTCAATGCACTAACAACATAGTCGAGTATGAAGCTTTGATGCTCGATCTGAAACTACTAAAGAAGGTTTGTACCAAACAAATCATGGTAAGAGGGGACTCTGAATTAATTATCAAACAAATTAAAGGTGAGTATGCAGCAAAACATCCCCATCTTAGAGATTATAGGAATGTTGTTTTGGATGCCCTCAAATGTTTCACTGAAGTTGATTTGCAGGTGATGCCCAGGGGACAGAATATTTTAGTAGATGGGTTAGCTATGTCAGCAGCTATGTGAAAGATACCTTTTCGCCCCACTCGCCCATACACGATGGAGGTGAAGTGAAGACCGACTGTCCCAGACAACATCAAATACTAGCAGGTATTTGGGAACGATGACCAAATTGAAGATTTTCTACAATGTAAAAATGATTTCGAGTGTACAAACATAGACTTAGAAAACGAGGATGAAAATGTAAATAAATCTGATTTTGGAAATGATAGTGTAAATAAGATAGATTCAGGAGAGTTAGGTGAAGATGAGATAGAATCTGACATTTTTCATTTAAAGAATAATGTCTTACCTAGGGGTTTAGTTCCTTTAGAAGACTTATTTGATTTTAATGATGTAGCTAAAAAACCAAAAATCAAAGCCAGTGGTAAAGAAGTCGAAGACTGTAACATAGGGACAGAAGAGAAACCCAAGATAGTCAAACTTTCTAATTCTTTACCTCCTGAGTAGAAACTCAAATACATTGAACTTTTCAAGGAATATGCGGACGTTTTTCCTTGGAGATATGAAGATTTAAAATCTTACGACACGAGCATCATACAACATAGGATACCAATAAAAGAAGATCAAAAACCTTTTAGACAGAAACTTAGGAGAATCAATCCCAAGTTACTTCCCCTAATAGAAAAAGAAATCAAAAATATGTATGATGCTAAAATCATAGTTCCCTTATGATTTTCCAAATGGGTTTCAAATCTGGTCCCAACCTGAAAGAAAAGTGGGGAAATCAGACTTTGTATTGATTTCTGAAACATGAATAAAGTTTCTCTAAAGGACAACTACCCATTGCCAAAAATGGACCACATATTACAAACGGTAGTTGGATCCAGTCGAATCTCCTTACTGGATGGTTTTTCATGCTATAACCCGGTTCTCGTTCACCCAGATGACCAAGAGAAAACAACCTTAACAACACCTTGGGGCACCTTCATGTACATGAAAATGACTTTCGGGCTAATGAACATTGGGGCCACTTTCCAAAGAGCGATGGACATCACTTTTGTGGAAGAACTTGGCAAATTTATTGTCATTTATCTGGATGACATAACTATGTATTCCCAATCCGATGACGAGCACTTAAGACATCTCAGATGAGTATTTGAGAAATGCAGGAAATTTGGGATTTCTCTGAATCCTAAGAAAAGCCTCTTCGGATTAGAGGGTAAATTGTTGGGGAACATAATCTCTAAGGACGGAATTAAGATAGATTCTAGCAGAATATAAGCCATTCAGAAACTATAACACCCAAGGAATATCAAAGAGTTACAGTCTTTCATTGGAAAAATAAATTTTCTGAGAAGATTCATACCTAACCTGGTCGAGCTTCTCAGGAACATCACAAACATGTTGAAAAAGGACACAAAAATAAAATGTGACATTGAATCTAAGCAGTCTTTTGAACAAGTTAAACATGCGCTCACACAGGCTCCAGTCTTGATCAGTCTTGATTTCACAAAAGTTTTTTACTTTTTTTCTTTCGCTTCTGAACATACCATTGTAGCAGTATTACTACAGAAAAACAGTGAAGGGTACAAACAACCCATAGCCTTTTTCAGTAAAGCATTAAGAGATGCTTCTTTGAATTATAAAATAATGGAGAAACAAGCTTTTTCCCTGGTAAAAGCTATAAAGGATTTTAGAATGTATATTCTCCATTCCCACACCATCGTATATGTTCTGAACACGGTAGTAAAAGACATTTTAACTCAGGACAATACAGGTGGCCTAAGAAGAAAATGGATTGCTATCACTCTGGAGAATGACATAGAGATTAATCCTACTAAATTGATTAAAGGTCAAGGTCTAGCAAAGTTAATGCATGAATCCAATTTCCAAGCTCTTGATATTAATTTCTTAGCTGCAGTAGATAAACAGGGAGAGCAGGTGACTCCAAGAGTGAAAGAGGTATTTTTGAACTGTCCATGGTACGTAGACCTGATATTTGTTTTTCATAACTTACAAGCTCCCCCTGGTCTGACCAAAACTGAAGCTAGGTTTTTGAAATTGAAAGCATTAAAATTCTGCATTCTAGAAGGCAATCTATATTGGAAGGATCCTGGAGGTATTTTGTTGAATTGTCTGTTAAAAGATGAAGCTGGAAACGTATTGCAGGATTTTCATGCAAGAGACTGTGGTGGTCATCTGAGTTGGAAGACCACAGTTAATAAAATTCTCAGAGTTGGGTTCTATTGGCCTACGTTGTTCACCGATGTGCATCAGAAAGTGACTTCGTGTCATAAATGTTAGGTTTTCGAGGGTAAAAATAAGCTCCTTCCTTTGCCCCTGAAACCAATCTCTGTTGAAGCTTCTTTCCAGCAATGGGGATTGGACTTTATTGGAGAAATGCATCCTCCTTCTTTGGGCCAGCACAGGTGGATTCTTACTGCTATAGACTATTTCACAAAATGGATCGAAGCGGTACCAAGCAAGCAAGCTAATGATTCTATCATTATTAAATTTATTGAAAATAATATCTTGTATCGTTTTGGATGTCCTAGAAAGATTAGAACTGACAATGCAGTTGCTTTCCGATCTAATAAGTTCATAGACTTTTTCAACCAATATCATATTGGTTTGGGTCATTCCACAGCTTATTACCCTCATGGAAATGGGCTGGCGGAGTCATCCAATAAGTCCTTGGTGAACATTATTAAGAAGACTTTGCAAGAAAACAAAAAGTCATGGCATAACAAGCTAGTTTTCGCACTATGGGCCGACAGATTGACCACCAAGAGGCCAATTGGTATGTCACCATATCAGTTGGTCTATGGCACTGAAGCAGTTTTTCCCACTTCCTTAGGAGTTCCTGTAATGAAATTGTTGCAAGAGATGCAGGCCGAGCCGAACGATTCCCAAAGAAGGATAAACTAGATGATCCACTTGCAGCAGTCCAGAGAATAAGTTTACAACAAAACTCAGGTTGTCCAAGAAAGCATTAAGAAGATATTTGAAAAAAGAACTAAAGAAGATGACTTTGAGCTAGGTGACTTGGTCCTGAGATGGGATGCCCGAAATGAGGGTAAGGGGAAGCATGGAAAATTCGACAATCTATGGAAGGGACCTTTCATAATTCAAGCGTTCAGAGGAAATAATACCTTCTTTCTCAACAACAACGATGGGACCAATCTTCCAGGAGGACCTGTAAATGGAAAAATGTTGAAGCACTATTCACCTCCACAGTAGGGACCTTCAGTCACACTTTTCCATTGTACAAACCATTTTCATTTTGCTTACAAGTTTTTGAGTGAAATAACTTTGATCAGATGGTTGAAGCCCGCAGAGAAGGCCCTAAGCCACTGAACATTGTCTTCCAGTTTTCAAAAATAAAACAATCAAGAAACAAAGGCAACTATGGAGAAATTTTTTCAGAACATCGGGAATCAGGATTCTTGGCACTTCACAAGGAGAGTACCATCCCTAGGTGGAGCCGTTGTTATAACCCTATAATTTATAAGATCAACTGGTGACTGAAATGTGATCTCTTTAGTGTTTTTATTTGTCAAATGATTTTCCATTCTACAAATAATTTGAGAAAAGGAAAAGAAAAGAAAAAGAAAAATAAAAAGAAAAGAGAAAGAAAAAGAAAAGAAAGAAAAAACAATAAAAGAGGGCATAAAAGAAATTCAATAGAGCCCCATGCAATAACAATGATTTTGTCCATACCGTTCAAGCATGGCCAAGTTATTTTAAATTGATGTTGATACGAGTAGTGAATAAGCTTGGCTAAACTGTTTAATCTTAGCCAGGTGATTTAGGTTAGCTAGTGAATAAATTTGACCAAACTGCCTAATCTTGGTCAGCTAACCCCAGGATAGAGTAATTTCTTATTCCAACCATTTAATCTGGGCTAATGGTCATGGGTAATTAGGTTAGAGCATAGGGTAGTTTGCTTTATCTCAATAAAACAAGCATGATGATCATTGTTGAACCATATCTTTGAGGTTTAAAGGCTTAATGTTTAACCCCCATGGTGATAAAGACAGGGAAAGCTTGGGAAAACCCATAAAACGAACTTATCCTATGTTTCCAAGAACATACGATTTTGTGCTCACCAAATAAAGACCGCGCATAGATGAATGGTCGAAGAGTGGGTGCCCAGATCTATGGCTGATAGGTATTTCCGAACCCCCCCGACCATTCTACCTTTAACGGAGGGGGGGGGTCCAGAATTGGAGATAACGAAGGCACACATTTAAATGGATGAGGCACCAATGCTTTCATCAATGGCTGAGATTGGATTCCAGACCCCCCCGACTATTCTGCATTTAATGGTGGGGGGGGTCTGGAATGTTGGTTAAATAACGCTCACAGATCTACGGTCCAAGAGCAGGCACGCAGATGGACGGTTCATATTGTTTTTCGGACCCCCCCCCCCCGACCATTCTGTTTTTAACGGAGGGGGAGGGGGGTCCGGAATGGATGGTTTTCTAGTGGGCCCCTTTTCCTCTATGTGGCAGGAATCCATTGGGTTAGATTTCCACCACCTCCCACGGTCTGACATACCCTGTCACCCCTTGACATCATTTTCCACGTTCTCCCCTAAAGATCACATCTCATTACTCTATCAGTCCTCTCACCCTGTTACAATGTCCCTTCACCATGGTCAAGTTCCAATCAATACCCACCACGTCACCCGTCCGTATTCTTCAGTCATTGTCACCTTCCATCTCACGCTCTAAATGACTCGTTGGCCATTTATTATTGGCTCCCTTATTCGTTAACCTGCTGACCTATCTCCCACACCCAATGGGTATCTGTTTTCTCAATATTACCTTCACCCTTCATTCCCTCATCACTTACCCTATCGTCGCACCAGAGAATTTTTCCCCATTTTCCTCTTTGTTACAGTCAGTCGCCAAAAGCCATAGTCATCCCCACTAACCGTTTTGTTTTACTTGTAGGTATTGTTACAGTGATGGCGCCAAAATCAAAGAAAACAGAGGCCGAGGAAAATCCTTTCCTCCCACCTCCTGTCGACCTCGAAAGGATCCCTCTAGATGACAAAGACCATTCAATCGCAGACACCAGATGCGAGTTTGACTTCACAGATTTACAATCATGGCTAAAGGAGGTTTTCCTGGATGAAAGTGATGAAATCGGGCTCTGGGAGTCAAACCTTCCCTTGTATCTTTTCCCCCAGGTTCACCATTTCCCCGAATTCACCCTCAAATGCCAAGCTCACTACCTCCCCGACCAGAGAGCTATAGTTTCTTCATCTGGAGAAATTTTTTTCTTCATTACACCACAAGCCATTTATCAGATGATGCAAATACGCAAGGCTGAATCCGTCTCACCGTTCAATTTTGAAATTATCACAAAAATGTATTAGAATTATCATTCCCCCAAAGAGCTCAGATTTTCGAGCTTTTTCTCCCACAGGACGCTCAGCTCCCCACTACAAATTCCCCGTAACCTTCATCCTTGTTCTCAGTGAAGGGAAACCAGGTCATCTCATTGCTCTATGCCATGCTTGGGTATTTTTCATATCAATGGGTGGATGAACCCATATTGGGTTTTCTGTCCATTTTCTCCACAGATGAGAGACCCACCACTCAGTTCGACTACAACACCTTCTTGGCAAACAACATTCATGTGAAATTCTCAAATTTCACCATAGAAGGCATGTTCCGGTATTCCTCAATATTGGCTTACATGTTCTTATTCTTTCAGGTAGACAAATTCTCCTTTTCAATGCAGAAGATGGACAAGGATGGGAGGCCACAGGCGGTGACAACGTGGACTTCGCTGCTCAGACACAACTCTACATAATTCAGCTTCAAACAATTTATCGAACAGTTCTACCATCCTGTGGTGAGCATGCTTAGTGGAAGACCTGAGCCGAGAATAAATGAGGAAATTCAAAGGATCTTACAGCTTTCACACCTTGCAAAAACGGGATACTGGTATCTATACCAGGACCACACAAAGATCAAAGTGTATGGGTGCAAATTAGCTCCATACAAGTTACCCAAGTATCTTCCCGTGAGGATATTTTCCCTAGAGTACATAAGGTATATGATCAACTCAGACGACATACATTTTGTGTCTCTGAAAAATAAGCAACAGATTAAGATCAAAGGGCAAATAGGATCATTCATCTGCAATAGATGAGGCATTAGGGAGGAAGCAGATAGACTGTTAAAATAGATGAAGTTTTTTGTTAGCTTCATATGGCATTATGACCCCTGTAGGATAATTCGAGAGATGAGCATTAAAAATAAGAATATCCCATATGTTAATACATCCAAGCCTAAGATAGATAAGTTCGCCAACCAGACAAAATGAGAGCCAAACACTCTGGTTGAGACAGAACAGCAGGACCTTTTGGTCACTATCTCACAGACGACTACACCACATGTTCCCAGGGAGAAAAGGCCCAAGAAGGACACTTCACCTTCCATCACTGAAGTATCGTCTGAAGAGTTCCAATTACACACCAAGAGGCCAAAAACTAGTCAGGCACCTGACACGGCTGGTGAAAAGGGAATTCAATCCACTACAACTATGGAGGTTGATCGGTCGCTCCTTAGTACAAGCAGCAAACAAATCATGACTACAGTGTTTCCCAAGAAGCCTGTAGATACTCCACCAGTCAACTAGTCGAGCAAAACAGGACCAAAATTGATTATTTTTGAGAAGTATGATCTAATCAAAAAGAAAAATCAGACGCTGACCAATAGCACGTATGCTCAGTGCTGGAATCAAACATCCACTACACAACACAGATTGTTGTCTGCATTCAACACTGAGAAGGGTAGAATGCACATGGCGTTTCTGCAAGCACAGGTGCCAGACCTGAAAGTAATCACTGATTACAAAAGGGAAACATTTGTATTTCAGACTAAAGATGTGCATCCAGTTGATCAAATGGATCTGCACAGGAAAACTAGAGAAATGGTTTTCTCCACATTGGAAAATGCTTCTACTGTTGCTTCCAAGTTACAGGTATCTCTGAGCAATGTCCAGACGCAGCTGAAGTTGGAAAAAATATTATCCTTTGCCAAGGATAATAGGATTAAGATATTGGAGGAACTAGTCCTCAAGATCGGATATGATCCCTCGAATGTGAAAGCAATCAAGTAGATGATCAAAAAGAAAAATGTCGATATAGCATCTTTGAGGAAATAGTTGAAACTGCCACCAACAGAAGATTCACAGGCAAAGGAAATAGTGGAGGTGGAAGGGGAAAATGATGAGATGCTCAAACTGATTATGGAGCAGAATGCACAGCTAAAGAAAATGGAAGCAGAATTGCAAAATCTAGTGAAAGAGAAGGAGAAGTCAAAGCCCATGGAAGTCATTCCACTGAGCGTAGTTCCACTCACAGGAGTGAGCACAGTGTATGTAGAAGAAATTCCCTTGGCAACTCCACTGACGACTCTGGAGAAAACAATTGAACTGGATAAATCCATGGAAGAGATGAATTTGCAAGAGACATAGATTAGCAGACTTAAGAAGGATATTGAGAACCTTTAGGAACTCAAATCTTCCTTCCAAACCAGCTACTCCAAGGAGAAACAAACTTTAGACAAGATTAAGCAGGAATTGCAACGGCTTCAAAAGCAAACATTGGTGGGAAAAACACTTTATGAGGTCAAAGAAAGTGTCTGAATGGATATCACCAAGTGCATGAATGAAATATGGTTGATGATACAAATCATGTTCAAGCAAAACGAGTTGGTGCAGAGAAGTCCACAAAAGTTGTTGAGATCATTAAATTTCTGAATTCCAAAACCAGAGAGGAGCTAGAGGATTTGAAGATTGAAGATAGAACAGAGACCATCCTTAAGGTCAAGAGGGTCTTGAACAAGAGAGGACTGATTCTACAACTCGAGGAAAAGGTCCAGACCATGGATGCAGGAGTGAAAATATTTTTCAGCAAGATCGAAGCTCTGCAGAAGAAAGGCCTTCCTGGTTTGAGAGTTATAAATGACAAGTTAATGACGCTTGCCAATTACAAAAAGAAACTAGCCACTATGGCTAAGGATAGCTCAAAATTCTCAGGAATACAAGGCAGTATCACGGGCAATGCATTCTTATATGCTTTACAGTTAGACATCAGTATACATCATGAGATCTGGTACATTTTCATCATCAAGCCAACTTTTTCCAAGTACACAGAGATGGATGAAGTATACCGAAGATTACTCAAAGTCGGTGTTCCCAGTAACCTTCGATAGGAAGAGTTATGCAGTCTGATTGATTAGGCGATGAAGTGTCCAAGCCTAGTCAGCTGCCCAGTCAAACAAGGTCATGCAGAGGCCTCACCAACAGTTCACTCTAGAAATCAGCATGAAGTTTCAACACATCATCAAGCAGTTTCCTAAATTTTTGTATCTTTTTAAGTTAGTTATCTAAATTCAAATTTTCCACATCCTAATCTTTAATGATAGGGTCGTATGTAATTTTTATTATAGATACTTCAAACTTTGAAGTACTGGGGGTTGAACTTTACGCCCTGCAAGCTACAAAGACTGTAATTATTATCAAGAGATCTTTCAGTAATGCAAAGAGACGTTTCACAGGATTCTCACGTGTTATTCATTGGTGATGTTTTCTCTTCTATGTTGAATGTTCTTCTAACTCAGTTGTCATATTGTTTTCCAATATAATCTTTTAAAAGTAATGCATGTTGCAAGATTTATCTTTGTATACCCTGTTTTTCAACTTTGAAAGGTTTTAATGTTTATCTTCTGATATTACAGTGAAGAAATTCTTAATTGCTTCTTCATTTTAATTGATATTCTCATCTTTTCTGCTATTCAACACTTTATTGCTAAAGGATCCAATGAATGCATTATCTTGCCCTGTGAAAGAATCTTTTGTTTCTGGTTTAGATTTCTATCTTTATAATACAGACCCCATAGCCCAATGGATGCGTAAATCCCCTTCAACCAACTTAACAAAAACAACAACAAACCTTTTCAATGTTATCTTGTTTAACTAGCCTAATATCTTAAAGTTAAAACAAAGATAAATCATATAGAGAGAACCCTCTCTGAAACTGGTAGGGCTAGATTCCAGTTTCGAAGTGGTTTGATAAAGTTACCTCTTGTAAATTTCTTCTACCCTGACAACCTATGGAAATTTACAGAGCGTTAACAGTAGGAGCATTACACAATCCAATTGGTAAGACCCTATAGCCATAGGTTCCCCAAGGACAGGTAAAGGTTTTCTTGTCCTGATCCTTGGGTGCTATGAGAATTTGATTGTACCCGCTATACCCATCTAAAAAGGAGAAATACTTCTTTCTAGCCAGGGTATCCAAAACTTGGTCGATGAAAGGAAGAGGAAAGTAATCCTTCAGAGTGGCTTTATTGAGCTCCCGAAAATCAACACAAATTCTCCATTTCCTGGCCACTTTCTTTGGAACCACTACAAGTAGGGACACCCACTTACTGTCGAAGATGGGATAAATAAATCTGACGTTTAATAGATTTTGGATCTCCTCTTTTACTATATCTTTGAGTGTTGGGTTCATCCTTCTCTGGGGTTTCCTAACAGGTGTTACTTCCCCATGGGTATATATGTGATGGATGCATGTGTCAGGGTGTATACTTTTCATGTCAGTGTATTCCCAGGTGAATATCCCTGATTGTTCTCTAAGGATACTTACTAACTATTTTTGTTGGTCTGCATCTAGCCCAGAGTTTATATGTAAAAAATTCCCTGGACTAATCTCGTAGGGCATAGTATAAGATATGGTAGACTCATATATCTCGAAGATAAAATATGTCGAAGAAAAAATGGATGGGTCCAATTGTTCTTGAAATTCTTCCCCAAACATCTACTCAAATTGGGGAAAAGATTGTGGAAAATCAACACACATTATAGAAGAAATGAACTGGTTTATCACATTTTTCGTTGTGTGCTCCTGAAGTGCCCAAGCATGGTCACTTGGAAATACAGTTTCTTCCCAATCCTCATTCTCATATGGATATTCAAGCCACCATAGATTCTCCATGATAGGTTGGGTTGGAGGGTATATGGTGACTTTTTGGATAGAGAGTCCATTTGAGATGGTCATTTCTCCCTCTCTACAGCCAATAAATGCATTGGTTGTGGCTAACCAAGGTCTTCCAAAAATGATGGGATGGCCTTTGGTAGGATCCTTTGAGTGAATGGCAAGAAATTCTAGGTAGAACCCTAAGTTTATCTGTTAATTCCAAAATGGTTGGGGTAGGTATAAGAAGAGGTTTTAACTGTAATTTATCCAAGGTAGTAGCATTCATAACATTGATGGTTTCCCCTAGGTCTATAGGAGTGTTGACCCTTGACCAAGTTTTGAAGAATACTTGGTCATATTTGACCACTTTTGGGACTGTGACATCTTGCCAAGGAAGGAGCGCAACGCGACACGGAAAGTAAGGAAGAAAGACCTATTTTTGGGTCCATTTTAGGGTTTTGGGTTGATGTAACGGGAAAGGGATTTCGACTCATGGGTTTACCCACGCTTAGGCTCATTTTTTAATCTATAAATAGGCAATGTAAATAGAGGAGAATGATAGTAATGCAGTACATATATGTGTTGTATAATTGAAATCTTAGTGCTAGTAACTATATTTGTGTGATTGGATGTATCTTAGAGTGCTCTATGCATGAGATCGGAAAGCTAAGTGCAAGTTGGTGTAGTCTTGTGTCAAAGAGAAAGGAAGAAGAATCTAGTCAGTTGCGTAGATCTTTTGTCATGTGTGAAGTAAGGGTCATTGAAGCTCTGTGTTGTAACTGCTTGACCAAGATAATATAAAGAATACTTTGTGGACGTAGCCCCAGGGTGGGGGTGAACCACGGTAACTGTGTGTATAGTGATTTGTGCTTCGATCTAATGTGTTTATCTCTTTCTTGGCTAAGTGCTTGATGTGATTAAGTATATCTAGTTATGCTTTGTGTTGATGATATATGAATGAACATTAGATATGATATATAATATGCTTAGTGCTTGATCTGTTGAATCTAACCTATATTTTTGTGGCTAAGTACTGAATCATCTTTAGTATAAGTATTCATTGCGATGCTCTGTGTTATCTGCGAAGTACTAGATGGGTTAAATATTGATGAAGGATCTATGCTAAGTGCCCTGTAAAATATATAATCACAGATCAGTGTCCCAGCTAAGGTTGCAGACATCTGAGTCTTGCAACCACCCCTGCCTCTACCTCGGGTGAGACTTCATCTACTTCACAGGTGTTGCTGAAAGGGCCAATAGTTAGGGTTTTTTTGGTGCGCTCTTGAGCATTGAACCATGGGTCTGCCCCTATGCCAACAAATGGTTCCATTGTTGGGACAGGAACTGTGATTGTTGGGAACAAAAGAAGAAAAATATTTGTGGGAACTAATCTCTATGCATAGATTTGTTTCCCTAGTGCGCAGTATTCTACTTGACCTACAAAGCTTTGTGCTGAGAAAAAGAGGTCAGATTTGAAGGGAAAAGATCAGATCTGTAGAAAAAGAGGTCAGATATGAAGGGAAAAGGTCAGATCTACAAGAAAGAGGTTGATACCAAAGAAAATAAGTGATATATGAACGCTCTATGCTTTAAGAAAAGTAAACGTGGAAATTTCTGAAGGAAAAAGGTTAGATCTGTAGAAAAGATGTAAGATTTGTAAGCTATGTGCTCTGATAACTGTAAGAATAGTCAAAAAAAATTATATTTGAAAGCTTTGTGCTCTGTAGAAGTAAGATAAGTGAAATGTTTTGTTTCTAAAGCATGGATCTAGGTATGTTTGATAGATCCTGTCCTAGCTTCAAAACTAGGGCATTAATAGATGAAAGAAAGTTTGATATGAATAGATCTGATAAGTATAGTGATAGATAAGTTATACCTATGCATCGAAAGAATTTCTAGACTAACAAGTGGATGTAGGATCCTAGAAAGAGTTTTTTGCAGGCTAGCCACCATGGTCCTAGTGGGCAATACAAAAGGAGTTGGGGAACATCCAAATGAAAGAGAGGATTAACCCTTTGTTATAATTGCAGAAGTCTGAGACATCTTGCTAAGGAATGCCCTGAGAGAAGACCTAGTTGCCTCTATTGTAAGGCTATGGACCATGAAGTATTGGATTTCCCTAGAATGATTTGTAGGCTTGAGAAGCTGAATATGTAGCAAGCAAACCCTGAAGGAGATCAAGAGACCAAGCTTATAGAAGAAACCCAGAAAGAATCAGAAAAGATATTGCTACAGATGAAAGATACCTTGAATGACCATTGACATGTTAGGCTATCAAAGATCTTCAAATAAAAGGAGCAAATCGAAGCCAGAATAGGGGACTTTGACATTAAATGTACTCTCAATGAAGAAACACAAGTGAAAATTATGCCAGAAAGAACTTGGGAAGCTATAGGAAAGCCTCCCATGATCCCTTCCCTAGGAGGAACAAGTTTCTTCAGAGGAAAGCTAGTAAACCTATGTGGAAGGCTCACCCGGATACCTATGACTATCAATGGAACTTCGATAGAGGAAGACTTTGAGATCATTAAATTTGTTGAAGACATCGCCCCATTTACCATGCTCATAGGAAAACCTTGGATTGATAGAGAACAAGCCAGACGAAAAGAGGAAGAAAACGTTTTGGAATAGAAGAAGCAAGAGTTAAAAGACTTTATGAACAAAAGGACCATGCACTTGATTGAAGAACAAAAGAGAATATCGCAAATATTTAATATTAACAACTCTGATATCAAAGCTAAGAGAACACTTGAGGATCCGCAGAATATCGAGTTACCTATTTTTGATAAAGAAGAAGTATTATCAAGGAACCCTAGGAAATACTTTCAACAACGCAAAGTAACTAAGACCACAGAAGATAAACATTGGAATGGTAAAAGAATTACTGAGACAAACCTCACTGGGAAGAAGGCTAGGGTGTTAATAAAGAAAAGGGCTAATATTGTAAGGTTACAAGAGGTTCTAGAGGACACTTCGCAGCAAGAAGAATTACAGAATTGGAGCTTCACCGAGATACTAGGACAACAACATAGAGAACTTCGCCACGGCAAATCAATATAGCCATTGGAACTGACGTACCCATTCGACCGCCACTCTGAACGGATAAAAAAGTAGTTATGGGTTACCACTAGACCATTGGATAGCACCAGAATGGATAGAACGGAGTTAATGAAGGCCCCATGTCCGTTGCAAGTAGACCATTGTTGAGATTGCCTACTTAACCCATCATGCCACACACCGAGAATAATTTTTACTCACTGAGAATTTGAGCGTGAACCCTGAAATTTACTGACCTTGAGATCATTGGCTTATTATTCACTGTCGTCTCTGAAATCCTTTTGCACCCGAGCTAGCTGACCTAAGTTTGTATGCCAGACGAGCTCAGCACTGCTGAGAAAATTGTTGAAGAAGTTCTAATTGATTTAATGACTGAGAGAGTGATGTCAGAACGCAGAATGTCTACAGGTGTACAGGCATCGTCCTCAGGCACACTGCTAGCTTCCCCCTCCACTGCTCGAGCGGGACCATCTCGATCGCCTTCGAAAAGACGATCTAAGATCGGAAATGACTTCGCCACTATGAAGATGATCCCAAGCATCTTTCCTAAATATATCCCACCACTAAGTGGAACAGTGAATCGAGACACTATACCCAGAGACTTCAACTATGTTGTAGTCACTGCGTACCTCCTAAAAGGGGTGCGTGCAGTTCATGTTGACCAGGAGAAGCTCACCGCACTGAAATTTAGTGATTTTAACCTTGGATATCACAAGGTTTATAGTATGCTAGCCTGCACAAGTACTTGACTATTACAAAAGGAAATAACCCCAAGATTGTACCGAAGAAATGGACCCATAACCTTGCGCAGTCAACCCTCCTCAACGTAATGAAGATTCCACATTTCGGGAGGCATCAAGAAGTAAATGTATGCATTAGACTGTTGCTGTCCTTCTACCACGAAGGATACCTATGGTTGGACCACTGCATCACTGTGGATCCAATTCTGATCAATTGGATCACTGAGCTAAGCATGCAGGGCCCTGACCCACAAGAATTTTACCCTAGAAAGACTGTAGATCACACTCTCGCTCAAAAAATAAAAGACACATATGGTGATCTGGAGAAAGGCACACGAGGTTACAAGGTATCCTCCATTGAGAACGCAACAGTGTGCTTTGGTTTCCAGCTAATTGCATGAAATTTATTTCTAAAAAATAGACCTACACAGGTGAATGGATTTGTAGTTGACCTCGCAGGTGAATCACAACATGCATAGATGAGCACAAACAACAAATCCAGTCATATTACAAGCTGACAAGAGATGACTTGGAGGAGATTACCAAGGAATGGTCGGCATACCTCCTTGTTGCAGCAAACCCCACAGATATGTTCGACGTAGATAGACCTGAAGCTATGGCGGATACACCAGGACCACACAAGACTAAGAAGGATGTGGAAGTTCAAGATATCCACATCACATCCATGAATATTGCTTTGATCTCACCCGCGAAGGGAGGTGATGACGAAGAACTAGGGGGCACAAAAGTTGAGCAGAACAAAGGCGAGGTTACTTCGCCTAGAGATGAGGAAGATCCCTCCAAGAAAAGGAAGATTACCCCACCAAATCCCTCATCCTGAAAGAAAGCTAAGGCCACCCATACCATGCTTAAAACTACCCTTACCTGGGATGATTTCAACTTCTTAATTACCGCACTGAATGATATTTCACTAGAGCTCGCAGAAAATCAAGAAGCAAAGCAGGAGGAGTTCTTCCGCCGGATCATGAGCGAACTCAAAGAAGTGCAGCAGGCACTCTGGTCCAGCCAAGCAGTTTCTACGATGCCCTTAACAATGGAAATACCAGGAACAGGTGATGAGCCCACTCAATTACGCTAGATCGCCGAGAAAGTTGAAGCTCACCTTCGACGAGCTCAAGAAGACATAACGCAAGCCACCCAGGATTTGGCGCAAGAATGGAGCACACATGGAGAACAACAGAGGAAGGAAGAATAGGAGAAGCTTTCCTTACAAGTGAAGTGGGAGGAGGAAAAAGCATAGTTACAGCAGAGCAAGGACCAGTTGCTAGCAGAGCAACTTGAAGTACAGGAAAGAGTTCACAAAGCACTATGCTCTGTGATGATCATAAAACTGAAGATGGAAAATTGTCACCCATAGCAGGTGACCCAACTACAAGAAGTAATCCAGCAACTTCAACAATGCATCACAGATCTGGAGCTCCGCACCGTGCCTGAGACACCCCAATAGATAAGATATCTAAGAGAGGCCACTGCTCGAATCGTAGTCGACCGATTAAAAACCTTGGCTTCATAATGTAGGCAGCTAAGCACTAGAAGCGCCTAGACTTATGAACCCCTCATAAAGAATCCAAAATTCTAGACATTGGAAGCACATCTCCAAGAAGAAAAGAAGCATGTAGATGTACTACAAGAGCAGCTAAAGTCTGTGACCCCAGTTGAAAGAATGAAGAGGCTCGTAGAACAATGCAAAGCCCAACAACAAGTACACACGTTGCAAAGTAAAGTAATGGAAGGCTCTCAACGATTGCAACCACTCCAAGAGAAGGCATGCCAACTGTTTCCCGAACTTGAAACCCAGGGAGATAAACTTGAACAGGGTGTCATCACTACAAAATAGTGTCTGGAAAGACCGCTCAATGACACAGTAATCCAGGAATTTACTGAACAAGATACTGTCGCACTATAGCAGGTCGAAGCAGCTCAAGCCAAGATCGAGGCATTTGAAGTGGAATTGGTCAGACCTGAGTGACTCGGGATGAGTCACAGGTGAGTGTTGGGGGCATGTTGGCCCTTAACCAAGTTTTGAAGAATACTTGGTTATATTTGACCACTTTTGGGACTGTGACAGCTTGCCAAGGAAGGAGCGCAACGCGAAGTGGAAAGTAAGGAAGAAAGACCTATTTTTGGGTCCATTTTAGGGTTTTGGGTTGATGTAATGGGAAACAGATGTCGGCCCGTGGGTTTACCCACACTTAGGCCCATTTTGTAATATATAAATAGGCAATGTAAATAGAGGAGAATGATAGTAATGTAGTACATCTATGTGATGTATAACTAAAAGCTTAATGCTAGTAACTAGATCTGTGTGATCGGATGTATCTTAGAGTTCTCTATGCATGAGATCGGAAAGATAAGTTCAAGTTGTTGTAGTCTTGTGCCAAAGAACAAGGAAGAAGGATCTAGCGAGCTGCGTAGATCTTCTGTCATGTACGAAGTAAGGGTCATTGAAGCTCTCTGATGTAACTGCTTGACCAAGATAATATAAAGAAGGCTTTGTGGACATAGCCCTAGGGTGGGGGTGAACCATAGTAACTATGTGTATAGTGCTTTGTGCTTCGTTCTAATGTGTTTATCTCTTTCTTGGCTAGGTGCTTGATGTGATTAAGTAGATCTAGTTATGATCTGTGTTAATGATATATGAATGAATGTTAGAACTGATATATAAGATTCTTAGTGCTTGATCTGTTGAATCTAACCTATATTTTTGTGTCTAAGTACTGAATCAGCTTTAGTATAAGTATTCACTGCGATGCTCTATGCTATCTGCGAAGTACCAGACAGGTTAAATATTGATGAAGGATCTATGCTAAGTGCCCTGTAAAAGATATAATCATAGATCAGTGTCCCAGCTAAGGTTGTAGACATCTAAGTCCTGCAACCACCCCTGCCTCTACCTCAGGTGAGACTTCATCTGCTTCGCAGGTGTTGTCGAAAGGGCCGGTAGTTAGGGTTTTGTTGGTACGCTCTTGAGTGTTGAACCCTGGGTCTGCCCCTGTATCAACATGGAGTGTTTCCAATGGAGACCTATGTTGCACCTTTTCCGTCACCTTGGCGAGCAAATAAGAGGTTCTTGAAAGCTCAGTTGGGTCTGCTGAGCAAGACAGCTGTAGAGGAAAGAGTTAGAGAAAGAAAAAAAAAACTAGAATTAAGAATTAAACTAATAAACACTAAAATCATAAGCATAGGGACATAGAGATAACAAGAACAAAAAGATCCATGTCACCAATGTTTTGAGGCTGATCTATTGATGAAAACAAAGCACCAAGAAGAAAGGGGACTATGAGTCCCTTCTTCCTCCAAGGGAAGGCTCTTGGACCCTCACTAGTAGCTCTTCTTACAACAAGAAAAATGAA
>SNQJ01S0027036.1:227265-253695 GCA_010110895.2 Picea sitchensis | reverse complement strand
GCCATCCATGTGGCAAAAAGCAAATAAGGGAAATTGATTTTATCCTCCTAAGTGCCTATGTGTTTTTTGACTAACCCCTTTATATGATGAGGGGACTAAGTGTGGTGCTGCTTTAAAACATGCTTGACATCATTTTTAAGAAGGCAAATGGCCTTCCCCACATCCCAACAACTTACAATGTGAAATTTTTCTCAGATGCACGGCCCCTAGTGAAGACAGAGGCGCACAGAGCATTGGCGCGCGAACATAGATGAGTCAGAAAGCACATGTGCACAGAGAAAGGTTGTTATTTAAGCGCATGCATGAACGATGCACGTTTGTGGGGTAGAATACCCGCGCACCCATGACAAACGACCAAGAAAGAAAAATCCGGATGGATTTCTCTCAATTCTCCTTTGAATTGGATGGTTGGCAGGTCGGCTTAGGCCGGTTAGTGCACCTGCAAGTTAAACAAACTAAAAGAAGAGAAAAATAAACCCAAATGAGGTAGAAATTTGATACCTTTCCCCAGTGGAGTCGCCAATCTGTTGCACCTTTTTCGTCACCTTGGTGAGAAAATAAGAGGTGCTTGCAAGCTCAGTTGGGTCTGCTGAGCAGGACAGCTGTAGAGGAAAGAGTTAGAGAAAGAAAAACAAAACTAGAATTAAGAATTAAACTAATAAACACTAAAATCATAAGCATATGGACATAGAGATAACAAGAACAAAAATACCCATGTCACCAATTTTTTGAGGCTGATCTATTGATGAAAACAAATCACCAAGAAGAAAGGGGACTATGAGTCCCTTCTTCCTCCAAGGGAAGGCTCTTGGACCCTCACTAGTAGCTCTTCTTACAACAAGAAAAATGAAAATGGTGGTGAAAGAACTCTTTGCAAATCCACTCAATGGAGAGGTGGATTGCTCAATGAAATGGTGCCAATGTTTTCTTGTCAAGGATGAAGTCCTTAAAACAATCTAGGCAGCATAACATTACTTTGAATTCCTTGAGAAAATGAGGTGCATTCATGGCTTTTTCTAGAATTGCATTCGGTTATTGTGTAACTGATTTGTAGTGTGAAAAGAGGCCATTTAGGGCATTATTAGGTCTTTGACCAGCCCACCATTCGGATCCAACCTAAATTTGGAGGTCAAATCGGCTTGGGAGCTGAACCATAAGTGGTTGGGAGGCCAACCACATTCATAAATGCGTCGTTTAGCAGGTGTGCGGCTTTTTGCGCTAACAGGCGCGCATTGTGCGCGTATGCACGCTTTCTACGTGCATGTTCCACACATGTGCGCGTGCACCCAACTTCTGTAAAGCACTCTTCAATTTTTCACTACTTTGTATAGTTTTTGACCTTTTTTGAATGTTGTGATATTAATTCAGGGCCATGAATGACTTCATTACTGTTTGACGATGCTGAGTTCTTGTAACCATGTGTGGACGAAATTTCAGTGATAACAACCTAATTAATGGTTATGGTCACTACGAGGTTTCCTGGATTCCCATATTTTGCTAGCTTAGGCTGCTCTGATATGTACTCAAAAAGTTCTCATATCAAATGTACTGTTGGAGGATCCTTATGCTTCCTACAAGGATTCTTAATACACAATTCTTTGACCACCTTACTATAGATTGGAATATCATTAATGGCTTGAAGAAAGGGAATATTGACACACATATTCTTCAATTCATTCAAGATGTCCAATTCCAGTCGGGTGGTAGGTTTCTCAATTATTAATCTGTTTGGATAAGGAGGGGCCTTCATAATTTGTGAAGGTTCATTTTGGGGAAGCTTGGGTTCTTAGTCCTTAGGAATAATAACATCTTCCCACCTAGTGTCATCCGTAGGTTGTTTGGGGGTTTCCTCATCTTCTTCTTCCTGGATGACTACTGAAGGATTCTGCTTGTCCAGAACGTTTCCCAACCTCGGTTGAATCTTCTCTAGTGGAACATGAGTAATAACATATGTTGGGAAGGCTTGCATCTCAACATTGTGAAGAGGTTGAGTGATCTTATTATTTGGATTGGGCATTGGTTGTGCCAATAATAATGTTGGTCTTGGGGATCTTGCATTATGATATTGTTGCGATTGTTGTTGTGGGATAGGAGGTAAAGGTGGTGGAACAAAACCTGGCAAAAGTTGCGGAGTGTTTCGTGGAAACTGAGAATAAGGATGGTTGGACATAGGGACAGGTGGAGCTTGAGGGTTTCATTGGTTATGCCCTCCTATCCATCCTTGAAGCCAAGGATGTTGGTACTGTGTAGACCAATTTTTCCAACTTGGTGAATTCCACTGTTGTTGTTGATAATAGGGTGGAACTTGAGATTGTATATATGGGTATGTGGGTTCGTTCCTAGGCTTCCACGGCCTCCTAGGTGCATAAGAGGACTCCCCAGGATCCCCACTCCTATAGATGGCTAATAAACCAGGAAATGAGGGACATTTTTCAGTTGAGTGGCCTTCCGTGCAGAAGCCACAAACTGAAATGTTATCTAATGGGCATTCCCTTGAGGAATGCTTCCTTCTGCATCTTGGGCAATATACGCTCATTGTTGCATTTTCCTCCTCTTGTTTCTTTTTTATTTTTAGGGTGTCCAACTGGGAACCTATTTCTCTTAAGATATCTATCTTGAAGTTCTCTAAAAGGTTCCCTATCTCTTCTCTTGTAATACCACCTAAACTAATTGGTTTTAAGTTTCTATTATAAGGGTCCCGAACAGTCTTTCCTATTTTAGCTCTACTCCTTGAGTAATTCTTACACATTTCACATATTTTGGCAAATGGTTTATGAGAGATGTCACCTAATGCCATCAAGTTAAGCATCTCTAGGTATTCTTCTGGAATTCCCTTAAGGAAAATATCCCTAACTGCATCCTCTGGGAGGTTATGGTATTTTAACTTCTGGGAGATGTATGCAAACCATTCCATATAGTCCTCGAGATTCTTGTCTTCTAATTGTTGGATTTTGAAAATATCGTTACGGGATTATTTGGTCTTGCAGTAGTCTTGGTACTTTTTAAGAAAGATATCTTTCATGGATTCCCAATACCTAATATTGGATTCTTCCAATCCCATGAACCATCTTAGTGTAGGGTCCTTGAGGGTGGCAGGAAAGAGTTTTAGTTTCTAGGCATCTTGTAAGTAGTTGTACCTCCTACACAAGATGTCGAACTCAAATAGGAAGGTGTCTGGATATTCACTGATTTTACCATAAAAAGTAGGCAGTGTTGAGAGAGGAATATTTTTCATATTAACATTTGGGGTGGTGTCCAAAATTGGAAACCCAAAGGTAGTTTTGGTTTGGTTTCCAACTTCTTCTTCCTCCCCATGTCTTACATTGTTGTGATCCTCCCTATCATCCATACTAGTTTGGTTTCCAAAAAGAGAGTACTTAAGTTGTTTTATATTTGAAGAGAACAAGGTATCCCTCTGATGGGAAGGTATTCCTATTGTTTGGGTGTCTGGGACTCTACTCAAGACGGTTGAGGTTACTGGTGCCAAATTTTTTGTGTCAATTTGAGAGACAATTATGTTGGTTGAACTACCAAACAAGGTATTCACATGTTCAAGGTCTATGGTGTCTTCAAAGTTAGGATCTCCTTATGGTGATAAGAAAACAAAGGTTGTATTGTTTGGTTCTATAGAAGGCTCGAGTGGTCTTGCCTCCTATCCCAATATTATTGATGCTTCAATTTTTTGTTCTATAGTGCTCCCTGTATTATTCTCTTCAGATACTACTTTATCTCTTTGGGTTGATCTAGCTCCTATTTTTTGGTATCAGTTTGCGAAATTTATGAGTGGAATGTTCCTTCCCCCAAAAAGCTCGAAAGGAACCTTGGTTGAAAGATCTGATTTAGATTTAACATATCTACATTTTGGGTCTCTAGGTCTATTCATGAAAGTAAACAAAAACAAAAGGGAAAACTACCATTGGGTTTGGGGGAACCTGCTATAGCAGATGTGCAAGTTCTTACCTCTCGTCTTAAAGTTCCCACGCCACCAAACTAATGCTAAGGTTTAGAAATGATCTAATTCCTAACTATTTCCTACCTTGACACAACTCCCCGGCAATGACGCCAAAAATGGTGGGTGTTCTATATGCACTAAAAACACACTAAAAACCCTCAATTAAATTGTCGACCCGGGGTAAGTAAACTTAGATTTGTAGCACTATATGTGCCAAGGAAGAAAGGCTAGAGGTAGTATAGTCTAACTAAGGAAACGTGATATTGAAAGGCTAATCTACTCAAGCAAAGACTACTAATGATCAAACCCTACTAATAAACTTAAACTATGTACTCTAAGTAACCTCTAAACAAAGGATCGATGGATAGTTATAAGAAAGAAAATGAAAATCCTACTTAAATAAAATTAACTTGATCCTGACAATAAGCAAAAGCAAACTATCTACCTAATAAGCAATAACAACAACAAACTACTTTAATTAACCTATTCAAATTCAATAAGCAACTATCCTATGAAAGCAAGTAAATAGACAAGCAACTACCCTGTCAAAGAAAAATATACAAGCAAGCAACTACCCTATTAAAGCAAGTAAACAAGCAAGCAAACAACTAACTAACCTATGATAACTTCTACAACAAGTAAACTAATCAAAATTACTCAATAAGAAACTAATCAAACTAATAAACAAGTGAACTCTATTCTTAAATTAAATTTCACAATAACTTCTAATTTCTATAAGGAAATCTTAATCTACTAAATTTAAAGCATCAACAACTACTCTTTGTTCTATGATAAGGAAACTATTCTTTAATCTACCAAAGCAAGAAGACTATTCTCTAAAAAGCAAGGAAACTATCCTCTAATCTATAAAAGCAAGGAAACTCAAATATAATGTTGATGGTTGTCTTCGGTGTCTTATGATATCACGATGGCATCTAATAATTAACGATAACTCAAGAGGGATAAACTCAATATTGACTTCGATAGCAAAGTGAAAAGTGTGAATTAGACAATCCAATGAGAACTTAGCCATTAAAGAAGCAACATCAACTATCCTGCATATCCATTTTATTCTTCAATTTATGCATTAGTCATCAACAGTATAAAAACACTATTCTATTAAATTCAAATGCATTCTACACTAATATAAGCAAATTCATATTACTTAGATTCATAACTGAAAACTAAACTTAATAATCAACTTCGAATTAAAATTGCAACCTAGATCTAGAAAAGGAAATTGCATAAAGTAAACTAAACTAATCCTATTTTAACAATTCAAATTGCAAAAGAGGAAGCGCTCATAAAACATAAATTGAATCCTATTTTCTATTTCAACATATGACAAGAAATTAGATGAGAAAACTAACTAACAACTATATAAGAAAAACTAAACAACAATTAGATAAGCAAACGAAAAATGAAAACTAAAACTAACAACTATCCATCCACCAAAACCTTGCCAAAGAAATCATGAACTAAATACCATGTTTTAAATCTGTTTTAAATCTGTTTTAAATTCTATTTCAGCATATAGAAAATCTAACTATCATCTAATTACACACAGGGGTTATTATCTAAGCTTGCAAACTAGTTCCTACTAA
The DNA here is from genome assembly GCA_010110895.2 of Picea sitchensis. Taxonomy (NCBI): domain Eukaryota; kingdom Viridiplantae; phylum Streptophyta; class Pinopsida; order Pinales; family Pinaceae; genus Picea; species Picea sitchensis. The sequence goes on along the minus strand of SNQJ01S0027036.1, from coordinate 248,139 downwards.
TTAAAAAGTCATTGCATATTAACACTAGCCTCCACAATAACCTGCAAAATTGAACTAAAACAATTAAATTATAAACAACAATTTATACAGTAAAGAAACATAATGAAAACTCATGTACATGAAATAAATAAAATGACGACTACACTATTCAATTCACAAACAGACTAATTAGATATTCACCCAGACTGTTGGTGGGCCCCCTAGCAAGTCGTGGCTACTCTTCAAAGATGAACCATGAGCTCAACAACACGAATTCAACATTAAAATAAGAAATGCAATTTTACATAGTCTTATCAAAATGTGTCTGAAAATAGAAAAACAAAGTTGAACTGTTTTTTTCTCTCTAGCACTATCTGTCTGACCATTGAGGTGGTATTTATAGATTTACAAGATGAGAGGTCGACCACTAGAAGGGTCGAACTTCTCTAAAAATAGAAAATCTCATTCAATGTGTCCTAACTGTCGGTGGCTTCTAGAAACGAGGTGAGCCAATAATCACCCAGCATAACAACCCAAATCGAGTTGTCAGAAGCTCAGTAGCTAGAGGCCACGAGCACAAGAAAAACCCATGTCTCTGATTCTCCCATCGTTGGTCGTCGATATGATAACCGCCAAATCACCCATGGTTTTAGTGAAGGATGGAGTGTCAGATGGAGTACCGGACTGAGTGTCGGATGGAGTACCGAACGGAGTGCCAGATGTAAAAACAAGCTGCGATTTTTCCCTGTGACACACAGAACGTGAATTAGTTTCCTGAAATTGTTAAAACATGTTGAATTACACTCAAAACCATCATAAAACATGAATCATGCATACTTGGTATGAATCGTGGCGTTTTAACACAAAAACTCTTCAAAACTCTTCAAAACAAGAAAATACATATACACATTTGATCAAAAAGGATCCAATCAACATCATTATATTAACCATATCGCGGGCCCAACAATGTTCCCATTGAACTCGGAGGCAAAACCATCCTTATCAACATTGAGGTTATCGATGCCCTGCTTGATTACAACATCTTGTTTGGATGTATCTACATGTACGCTATGAAGGAAGTGGCCCCTTTTGTGTTTCAAACGATGATGTTCCCCCATAATGAGAAAATCATCACCATCGACCAGGTTTCACATTATGAGCCTAATCACTCCTCCAACATCGATAACATCTTACCTCTTGTCTGCACTAGTTCTGACACATATCCACCCAAGGATATGGGCCCCAAAAATTTTAAGGACCCATCCTTGCTGGGGGAATACCATGGAGCACCACCTCTCATACACCCCTCAACACAAGTGTGTGTCGTATCTTCGGATGAAACTAAAACTGGAGATACCATTCCTCCCACTAAGGCTCACCCCTCGACATCCCACTAGTTGAAGAATTTCTACCTCAAGAATTACCTGAGAACCCTACGACACCACTTATTCTTGATTTCACCCTTCCCTAAGGGAAAATCCCGGTTTGAGAAATAATCCCCCAAGCCATCACTCAAATCCCTTTCTTCTAACCCCCACCGGGCATACAATCATTTCAGGTAGTCGCCACGCTTACCCTTCCCAACATGGTGCTTGCCATTCCGTTATGGTATCTACACCCACCCATGATGGTTCCTCAACCATACCTCCCTCCCCAATCAGAGGGAATCCCAATGCAGATTCTATTACTTGCCCCGACCACACCACCCTCACCCCCAATTGCCAACACCACCGCTATGGATGGGGGAAGACAGAAGAAGAAAGATCCCACCGCTCCACTTCCTCCTCGAGTTCAACCTCCTTGCACACTATGTGAATGAGAGGGACACCCCACTAATAGATGTCCTTCTCTTCCCAATTTACGCAATCTAATCCAACTCCCTCGAGAAACCACATCGCTCAACGCTTCACCAAGCCCACCTAGTACTACCACAACATCCTCTACCACAGGCAATAAAGGGATACAAACCAAATTCGTGTGTGCCATCTGTTCAGAATATGGCCACTATACTCATTATTTCCCAGCTCTACCCCAGTTTTGACAGATGCTAACAGTCGTATGCCAAACCATTCAGCAAGATCCCTCTCCACCTAAGTCGTCAAGTGCCCATGTTACCGACATCCATTATGTCTCGATCTCAGTCAACGAATGGATGAGGTTTCCTTTCTCTCTTTTTGAATCCCTTGATCATTTCACGTACTAGTGTCCTTCGATCATTGAATACAGGTGTCGTCAAATGGCCCTTATTCAAAATCCTCCACCCACCTCACTTCATGTACTACAAGTGATTCCCCCCATCGCTTCTCTAGATATTTTTCACATCACCTATCCTGAACCTGAGTCACTTACTACCCCTCCATGGTTCATGGATAGATTGTCTGAGGATTTCCCCCAAATCCTCCCAATTCCCCGGTTCATTTCCCCCAAGAAATATTACCCCCGACCACAATTTATAACCCACAGTGTCTGGACATTTGGTTTGTGTCAAACACGCCATCGCACCATAACCGTGATACCCCCTCTACGTCTTCACCACTTGAAGACAATCTCACGGTGATAGTCACCAATGTTACTTCCCTAGATCCCCTATATTCTTGCAATTTTCACTGCGACGAAGATATCTTGGAGGAACTAACTACCCCTGCTTACCCATGGAATGCGCTCCATCACATAGCACTTTTTCTCTCACATGAGGCATTTTACCTTCCTAGTCAAGCCTCCATATGTACAATCGAAACCAAGGATTTTATTCCATTAGGGCATATAGATTGGTTCAATAACCCTATCCCTACCCCTGATGCTTTTGAAGAAGGAAACATGGCCAACATTTCCCCCACTGTCAAAATCGACATTTCCATCAAACCGAGAATCATAGAAGAAATCACCAATGGTGCCGCATGATCCCCTGAAGAAATCAGCTTACAAAATTCTCTTTCAGGAATACTGCGATAGTTTTTCCTAGTCATATACAAAGATGCAGGGCCTATATCGTTCTATCGTCGAACATCACATCACCACATGGCCCGATGTGGCCCCAATACGTCAAAATCAATGCTCACTTCACCCATCCAAAGCCATGTTTATCAAAGACAAGATTGACAATTTACACGTTGTCGAGTTCATATGCCCTATCGCGTATACCTCATGGGTCTACAACCCCGTCCCCATTAAAAAAAACAAGGCACTATTTGCATCTACACTGACTTTCGCGATCTCAACCATGCTTGTCCCAAAGGCAACTTCCCAACCCCTTTCATCAACCAAATTATTGATGATGGTGTCGGCCATGAGGCCTTTCCCTTCATGGATGGGTTCTCCGTCTACAATCAAATCCAAATCCATCCAACAAATCAATATAAAACCGCATTTACCACCCCATGGGGTACTTTTTCTTATCGTGTCATGCCTTTTGGACTAAAAAACACAGGTGCTACGTTCCAATGGGCCATGACTTATGTTTTCCATGATCTTTCTCGCATCATTCTCGCATACTTGGATGACCTCACTACTTGATCCAAGAAATGAACTCAGCATATCGATGACTTACGAGTCGTCTTTCAATGATATCGCCAATACAATATCTGTTTGAACCCCCTCAAGTGTGTATTTTGTGTCACTATCAGATGCCTCCTCGGGTTCATCGTCTCCCAACACTGCATCACAATGGACCCCCTCAAGGTCCAAGCTACCACAGAAATTCCACCACCTAGGAATTTGTGCCAATTGCAGAGCCTACAAGGCAAAGAAAACTTGTTACGATGCTTTGTCCGAGATTATGCCACTCACGCGCACAGTTTCCTTCACTTACTATGACATGCTATCCCATTTCGATGGGATGAACATACCCAAACCTCTTTTGATGATTTAAAAGCGGTGTTATCCAATGCCCCTTTGGTTATTCCTCCAGACTATGATCACGATTACATCCTCTACTTATCAGGAGTTCTCGTCCAACTAGGGGATGATGGTCATGAGCATGTTATTTACTACATCAATAAAAATCTTTCAGGACCAACCTTGAACTACAATCATGAGGAGAAACTAGTTGTTTCGTTTGTCCTCGTAGTCCAAAAACTGCATCATTATATCTTGCTTCGCACTACCAAAGTCATGGAAGATTCCAACCCTATGCGGTACTTTCTTAGTCGATGACAGATTAATGGAAAGTTTTATCGATGGATCATTATGCTTCAGGAATACAACCTAGAGTTTTCAACTCCCAAAAGCAAGAAATCCCCTGTCCTCTCCAAACTCATCATGACCTTTCCCTCAGAGGATAAAATTTCACCCGTCAACACAGATTTTCCTGACTAAAACCTCTTATACATCCCCTCGAATGACCCCTGGTATCTTCAAATCTCCTATAAATACTCTCCTGAACTCGCTATGGCAGCAGGTACAAATGAGGTGGCATTATGGGCCTTGTTAGCACTCTGTAAATTTTGCCCGGCTGAATAGACAAATGACAGAGGTAACTGTTTCAACCATCTTTAGAGCTGAGGCACTAGCCTGCTCAACTCAGATAGGGATCTCTCGTGTCACTTGATATTTCTTTGTAAATCGGTGGCTAGATTTGGTTTTTTTTGTGAGGTATTATGAAGTCGTTGAAGAAGTGGGGGGTAACATTTGGGCTATGGAGTCAGAAATAAATAATGCAGTAGTAGGTCATTATAACTTATCTAGAGGAGAAAGGTTGAGTGAGGAAATGAGTTTGAGTTTTCAAATTGAAATTTGGTGTCAAAGAGGAAAAAGGAAAACACATAACTGCTTCAAAGCATATTAAAATGAATTATGAAATAGTTGAGAAGAGAAATCACATGAATTTAAATTTCTAAGCCTAGAGCATCATCAGACGAATTCTAGACTTTTAACTCTCCAATTTAAAATAGGAGCTTGCAAATGGAATTTTAAATACACAGGAAACAAACACTATGAAATAAGACAAAACTCATATCACAGCCAATTAGAATCTTTTCATAAACAGTTCAAAAAATTGCTTCTGCATCATATATTCAGTTTAGCTCCATGATTTTACAAAGTCTACCTGCAATGAGGGAAGGCCCCCTCCTCCTCTCATGCCTTCTATATTCTCGGGATATATATAGAGAGAGAGAGAGAGGAGTTACTTGTGGAATTCAAAACGATTAAACTTCCCCATAATTCTAAAAATAGAGGTCAGTTACAAAAAGGAGTAATTTATAACGATGATTTTCCTACTTTAAAGGGATCGTTACAAACAAGTATAGCATATCTGGGGTTTTTTCCTTTAAATGCCATATGTCCAAAATTTGTTGGAACATACTCAATTCTACCTAAGAATTTATTCCAGCTTGGCGATTTCCTCCTTAAATAGAGTGCTCAACCAGGCAGTTGATTTTCCCCAACGCTTTCAACTGCCTCAGCTCTGATTTTTGTCTTCTTCCATTTTCTCTGCTTCTTCTTCACTGTTCACTTGTAGATTTCCTCTGTGTGTCCATTGATGATTAGGTCCCTCATAACAGTATTTAATCTGACCCCTGATTTTGGTTCTGTTGCAGGGTCAGTATGGAATTTGGTTGCTAATATCTGAACAATCGACCTTTCTTTCTTACTCATTGATAAACACATCATGTTAGTCGAAAACCTTGTTCCACTAGATATTACTTGATTGGCTTCGTACATGTCTTCCAATTTTGCAGAGACCATGATTTTTGTTTTCCTTAACTCTACAAGAATCAGAAAGTCGATCCAGTTTGAGATGATGATTTCCCAGAGTAGAATAAATCCACCCATATTTGAATACCAGTAGTTATTGAGTTCTAATCATGAATTACTGACAAGATTACTTGCAGGTACATTTCTTATCAAATCTATTTCGAATGATGAGTCTTTGAGTTAGTTATCTGGCAGCATTCACCTAACATTTTTCGGACGTGAAGTACCTAAACGAGTGACGTGAGGTGTTTTGACTAGCCTTCACTTTCCCCCACACGAATTGTTGATTTGACATATTAGACCATGTGACATCAGGGCTTTTGGGAAAATGGTTTCAAGAAGACCGCTTTTCTCCCCGATGTACCTATGAGGGCGCCATGCTTCCTTGAATAAAACCACAGTAGTTTTCCCCAACCACCTTCGCATAATTAAATTCCATATTATTTCGTCACCCGATATGGGTCTCGGTCGTTGATCTGGGCTGCTTCAAGATCCATGGTCTGTCGGATCCTCTCCTTTGCACTCCCGCTATATTGGTCCACATGCCGCCACATATGACCTGGACCTCCAAAACACGCCATGTCTCTACATCGCTTTAGTCACCTGCTAAATCTGAAACTCAGATTTCAAGTGTAATTGTTATGGTGATAACAGGCCCCACAACCATATATAGTCCCTTTTGGCAAACTTCCACACTCAGTTACAGGAGCTCAAAGTCTTTGTTTTTCGATCTACCTTTAGCCACAGGATCAGGTTCCCGCCACCTACACAGTCACATTCCCCGGGTCACCATCTGCACTCAACCCCGAGGGAACATTTTTTTTTTCACATCACATCCAGGTACGCATGCTCATGTTCAAAATTATCAAATAACTATTATATGATCTTTATCTTCAGATGTTGTTCACGTCGGGTATTCATTTTTCATGTGTACAGGTACTTTATTATCACATCACAACACAACCCCTTCAAGTATATACTCGACATTGGCATGTACTCATTCCCTCTGAATATCAATTGCAGCTCCCAGTCATATCCTCTGACATTTTCCTTTAGGGTCCCCACATCCAGCTCTGTAGTACTATCACCTCCGCTGCATTTTAGTACTGTCACCTGGTAGCACTCCCCCCCACATGAGTTGTCCCATTCATAGTCCCTTGTGGCACTTTCACACTCATGTTGATTTCACCCCCTAGGGATGGGAGTCTCGATGGTCTTATGCATTTCTGTGAATTAGCCACATACTCTTTCTCATCATTATGCTAGCTTTCCCAATGGACTCCTAGGTTGCTTCATCATGGTTCTATTCTGACTGTGCCTCCACAATATCACTAAGCCTCCATTTCATCCACAATCAGTTTGTCCATATGAAAAATTCCTTCCATTCATTTACCTCATATAGAAACCCACCAATGGGGCCCCCACCCTCCACCAGATCTTCACGCAACTTGGGCCCTCACCGGCCAAGCCATCTTGCACTGGGGCACCTATTTCTATATCTGTACACTCATCCCAAATTATTCTTTATTTATTTGGTAATTGTAAAAAGCCTTTTTTTCTAGCATTTACTTAGCTTTTTGTCGTCACCCTTGACGACCTTCTTTTTTCTGGCACAGCAACCCATGTCGCCCTTGGTTGGGGCATTCACTATCCTCTACTCATATTGGCATCGTCCATAAAACCTCGAGTATCCCACAATCCATGTACCCCTGATCTCTGAGTTTGTCCACTTTGTCACGCCTCTGGCACAGTTTAACTCCATGTCTCGTCATCCCCCTGACACTAGATATAGTTTCACGGTTGCTGCCAATCACAATTCAAACATACCCCCAACCAAGGGAAATATTGAGTCTCACCGTGTCTTGACTTCGTTCATGTTTCTTATCAGTTCTTGATCTTATCTAGTGGATTTCATGAATACCTTTTTCTTCTTGGAGTCGTGTTTCCCTTTCTATCGACATCAACACAATTTCCAGAAGGGCGACAATATCTTGACTCTCATTACCTTTACAATGAAGAGTCTCAGACGACACAGAGAGAACCATCATTTCTCTCTATTGTCGTTGACCCCCATAACATTCGACTTCAACACAATATCATGTTATGGTGGGTCTTACTATGGGACTATTGCAGTTATTTTATACTAGTCAAAGACCTCTGAATTTGTTAGGAAATCAATGCCTCTGAATCATCGACACTTCTTACAGTTGTCTTTGCCTCTTTTCAGAGTATGTTCACCATAAGAATTGTCATCTTTCATTATCAAACCTCCCTTGAGGGTGCTGCAGTTATCTACATCATCATACAACTTCAGTTATTGTCTTACATTTTTGAGTTACATGACATGAGCATGGGGCATGCCCGCCTCGTTTGTATACAGATTTTATTTCTCTACCTAGAGAAAGGTTTGGGTGTCGCGGTTTCTCATCTCCCTCTTACAGGATCTCTCTTACAGTTCTTATCAACACTCTTCATTACAATGGTACTCTCAGTAGAAGAAACATTGATGTGTTTCGGCTATACATATGCTCCTAACCTCACACATCAGGGGGCATCTGTTATCACTGAAATTTCGTCTGCAACATCACATGAAAATAGTTACAGAAATACAACATCTCCAAACACCTATTAGTTCACATAAGGCCCCAAAACTTCATTTCCAAGGGGAAAAGACTATACAATTGGTCAAAAAATTTACATGTGCTTAAAGACTAAAGGAAGCGCACGCACAGTGCATGGGCCAAAGAATCCCATAGAGTGCACAATGTGCCATATGTGTGACTGTGTACGATAAAATATGCGCACTCCTGTGAACAACACATTTATGGTTCTTGTCGTCCCCTCACCCACTTCGGGACCAATTCCCAACTTGATTTGACCCTCAAATCTGAGCTGAATCCGAATGGGGGGTTGGTCAAAGACCTAAGGGTGCCCTAAAGGGCCTCTTGTCCACACTAAGAACCAGTTGGATATTGCCTCAAATACATGTTATAAATGGAGGCCATGGGTGCACTAAGAATTTAAGAATCTCATAGTATTGGTATGCTGCCTCTATCCTCCCTCAAGAAACCTCTTTTCTTCTTGGAGAATTCTAGCAACATCTCAATAAGCTATTCAGCTCACCTCTTGAGGGAATAGGATTGGATTTCTTCACCATTTTCTTTCTAGTTTATCATTGTAAGAAGAGCTCTCAAATAGGGGAGTCAAGAGCCCTCTCAAGGAGGAAGAGGGGATCCATAAGTCCTCCTTTCTCTATGGTGTTTGCCAACTAATATAGTTATCCATTGGTGGCATAATCATTGGTTATTTGGTTGATTGATTTTGGTTCAAAGTTTCTTATGCATTTTAGTTTTATTTCCTTAGTTGTTTCCTTAGTTGTTTCTAATTTATTTGTTTGTTTATTTCATGTGCTTTGATTGTTTAATTCATACACTAACCTCTGTCTTGTCTAGCAGGCCCAACTAGACTTGTAAGTGCCCTTGTTTTGCCCACCCAAGTGACGAAACAGACACAACAAGTGGCATAATCAGATTGTGATTATTAATTGAATATAATCATCTTAGTATTGGCATCCTCGATCTCACTAATTAAAAAAATACACATACATCAAAATTAAAAATAATTTAATATTCCTTATTAATAATAAATATAATCACCCAAAATTATACACAACAATATAGTCAATATTATAAATATTGTAATAAGTCAATATTGCCAACAAAATATTCAATATTTAGTTAATGATATCATATGTATGCTTACTATAATCATAAAAATCCTAACAACACAAGTAACTCACCTTACTCGCTAAGCTATACCATCACTCCTTAATGTTGTAAATATCTCTTATATAGAGACTATCCCCTCGACCATGTACATTTGTAAAGAGGATTTAAGTAATGCCCTTGCCCACGATTTCTCTAGGGCACTCCATATGAAGATATCATGTGAAACATATACACTAGCATGTATTCCCTCCTACCTATCAAGATGAAGAAATTTAACAATATTTTTTTGTACTTAGATGTGCCAAACTCCTTAATGAAACCTCTCCAAAGAATAAAATGGTGCACTCAAGTGTCTTAATGATAACCCAATCATCATCATTTTACCATCATCATTCTACAACTTGATAAATGCAACACCAATGTTAGTATGAATATTAAGTATTAAAACTCTAAAGTGCTTTTACCTCCCCTCTAGCATTACTTAATGAGTCCTTAAGCATCATCCCATTAACCATTTCACTATATTGCAATGAGGTAACCCATTATTTAATGGTTTACCTCCTCTCTACCATTAATTGATGATTGATGGGTCCCCAACCACAACCCATCAACCATTTCATTATAAGAACGACGATTAATAATATTGGTGAATCTTATATAAATTTTGATACTAAGAAATACTTAACCCCTAAATCTCCAACCCTAGAATATATGAACAACCTCGTCCACAAAATCAATCCCCACTTAAAGTTAAAGTTATTGTTAGTGTATTAATTCCCCTATCTATGCTTTAACAAACTTAGCCAAAAAACTATAGTTGTTTGTTCTTCCCACTTAAAGTTTTTTTTAGTGCATTAATTCTCCTATCTATGTTTTAGAAAACTTCTTAGCCAAAAAACTATAGTTTTTTTTTCTTCACACCATAACCTGTATTAACGATTCTTCCAATTTCATTAGTAAAAATCATAAGATACATCTTGAGGATCATGATATTTAAGTAGTCATTGATGTTGTTTTTATATTTGTCAAAATTATAGTTATAGAGGTTTTACATATCATTTGTAACTTTGTCAAATTTGTGGGATTCTACCTAGTTAAAATCACCCAAAAAATTTGTGATCAAATTGAAGGATCATGGTTGGTTTCCCTTTAACTTTTATTATTACCAATATATCTATGGAACATTTTGAGTAAAGGCTCGTAACAATTACTCAAATCTAAAGTGTTAATATCAATTTGTTCATGACACTTATATCATTTGTCTTCATAGCCACACTAATTTGGATCAATTCATATCCCATTGCAATGATATTTATCCAATATATAATTTGTGAATTCAATATGATAATATCATTCCCTTTCTTGATGTTTTCTTCTCTAACAAAAAAACATGTTTCTTTTTCCAATAAGTTTACAAGAAGAAACCTTGTACAAATAGATACTACATCCCTAGTTTCATCACTACCATGCTAAAAAAAACTTGAAATCCTTAGGCATTATAGCTCTTCATAGTTAAGATAAGATCACCATGTCCATAATAAAAACTCACATAAACAATCCCTACATAATCATAATTGCTACAATAATTAGATAAACCAATATTTTCATAAAGCTAGCCAATCCAATTTAACCCCTCACTCTCAAACCTCAATTACCAAATCCTCTCTCCTTATCATTCAACTAATCATGTATAAGATTTATAAAATCCTCATGAAAAAGGATGTCCATACCATCATCAAAAACGACACTACTCTTAAAAGCACCTTCAACAATGTGAAACTTACAAATTTGACCCATCCTTACATCAACCATTCTTTAAAATTTTATGTGGATGTGGAATCTTGTATATAGCTAAAAGAGGGCGATCCAGAAAAAGAAAAAGAAAAAAGAAAAAAAAGAAAAAAACTCAATTATTATATCGATATAACTAATCATAATTACACCACCAAAATATCCAATGCTAAGCATTGATCACACCAAACACCACATATACTTGGACTTCATCAAAATTCTTGCTAAAATTCTACATTTTTCTACTTAAAAAAATCTTAACAACATTAATGAAGACAAAGATAACTATACATTTAACCAATATTTATAAAATTTTAAGTGGATATTTTATATAATTAATTATAACATTTTATAATTAATTATAAAATGGTTAAGAATATGTGTTTCCCCTTAAGAGGTCACATGTTCAAATCCAGAGGGGGTAGGGTATGTATACCGGGGTAGGGTATGTATACCTCCTTAAACTTTACCAGTTAAATCGTTGGGAGGGGGTCCCTTGTCCCACAAACAAGGGAGTCTCATACACCAATTTGGTGTAACTTGGTCATGATCTTAAAAAAATATAGATAATGATGATGATGATTATCTACTAAAAACATCTTATTAAAAAAATGTCAATTAATTAATATGAATAAAAACATTTTATTAAAAATATGTTAATTAATTAATATGAATAAACGTTTTGTTTCTAGTTTTATTAAAATTGATTTTAATAATATTAAATTTTATTTAATCTTTCTATTAAAATTAGTTAATTCGCAAATAAATACTAAATACTTAATTACTATACCTATTGGAGATGGGCACAATTAATGATCTTTTAATCTTAAATTATAATTTGATGGCTACACATTGAAGATGTCGGTATATTCTTAGTAGTCTTCCAAAATCAACGAGTCAGATTTATTGTTGATAACTTCCTTGCATTTATGAATGCATCAATTACTTTTTAACATTTACCTAATCATATTAAGAAATGACTGTAACATCATATGATTGCCATGTTTAAATAATTAACCTTTCATATTGCCACGTTTAAATAATTAACCTTTCAAATTATCACGTTTAGCAGGCACTCCTTCAACTTCATTCTTGGAAATTACACGTATTAGACAAGCCACTTTTCCATGCTATCAGGGATTTAATCAGTCTGCGCGTTTCCTCTACCTCGGATTTCCTCAACTGTAAGTCTTTCGACGTTCACTAGCTGCGAGTTAGCGGCTATGCTAATATAAACCAAAAGTAGTATACCAAAAGTTATGGAGAGCTATTCAAAAGGTGTTTAATATGGAGTGGGTTAAGTTAGGAGCAATCTTCTCTCTAGAGTTGTTTTTTCGGCAGGTTTTTTGGCTGTCTATTTTTAAATTTAGGACTAATCCAAAAATCTGATCATTTTTCTGAACATTTGGATTGGTTTAAAATAAGACATAACCTCTAAGATAATTTTATAAAATGCATAAAACATTAATCCATGCGAAACTCAGACCACTCCTGAAAATTTGACCTAATTCAAACTCATTTTTTTTGGACTGAAAAAATAAAACTCGAGAGGTAAGATTGATCCCGAGTCCGGAACTTTTCTCGGAACTTTTTATATGCTGAGCGTAATGATTATCCTCGCATTACGTGTAGATTGTACTTTCCAAGGTTTTAGGTTCATTCAATTCTGTTTAGTTTTTCGTTTGTTTGATCCGTTTCAGAATTCATGTTTAAACCGCCAGCTACAATATAGGTAGCCGGACCAGAGGATAGGCTATCAACTAGGGTTCTCTGAGAAATGGGTAATATTATAATCAGATCAGAGGGTGAAACCACAGTTGATTGATGCCGCATAACTACACTGTTCCACCCGGGTTTATCTTCATTTGCGCTCATCTTCTTCACTTGAATATGAGAGGCACCCTTATCTTTATCCGTCCAACAAACTGCCACTTATGATGAATTAATGAAGTCGCTCAATATTTCTGCTGGCTTTCCTGTCCCGCAGTTGCAGTGATCTGAACCCGAAAGTGAAGGGTTATGATAGATCTACGAAGTTGAATCCATAGTTTACCGATCATGGGCGAAATATCAGACAAACGAAAAACCCGTGGATGTTCTGCAGACAGTGGAAGAAAGGAGAACGGTCTAGTCGGAGCAATAACCAGAGTGCATTAATGGCGGACAGATGTGGATTGGCTTCATATCTGGGCATGCAAGTAGAGCCAATGGCGGCATTTTGGTCCTAAATATATAGGCTGTTCTGATCGCTGAAACTCGAATTGGATTCGATGTTTTCGTAGAACGGTACTACACAATTAACGAGGTCTTCAAGTCTTGTACTACTCATATTCTCTTGAAATCTCAGCCAAATAAAGGACGGGAATTATCAGCACGCTATCCACTCAGGGACGCCCATATCCATCACATCTCTGGTAAACTCTACTGCATTGTTTATCAGCCTCTGCACAACTATAACTACAAGGGGTAGTCTAAATTAGACTCCGTCCAACTGCACGCCTTAACAGATCTGAATTCGAGCATTTAATTGCCAAATTTCTATCCAATACATTACAATTTACCAGGCCAATTCAATGTACGCTGTTCAGCGGGGATTGATATAAAGACGAATTTCATTAGAAATAGCTGTTGTACGCTATGCACGTCTCTTCGCGCTTAAAAATTGCAAGCAAGTTCACAAATGATGTCACTGATGGATTACCTATGTCTGGTCGTTATACTTGCATGTGCAGCAGTCACGGGGCAATTTGCCCGTTAAAAATGGCTAGAAATCTTGATACTCGTCGTTTCTTTTTCTCCAAACTGTCGGATTCTCGAAACTATTGGAACGGACACTGGAGTGGTCAAAATTACTCCAGCCGCCTAACCCTCTCGCAAACTTTGCTCCGCAGCCCACGGAAATTTCACCTAGTTTCAGGTCGCAAAATCCGGCTATTCACCCTAACCAAGCCTCCAATAATTTTGATATTTCGCCTGGTTTCAGGTCGCAAAATCTGGCTATTTACCCCAACCAAACCTCCAATAATTTTGATTCGGAAGTTTCACCTAGTTTCAGGTCGCAAAATCCGGCTATTCGCCCTAACCAAACCTTCAATAATTTTGATATTTCGCCTCGTTTCAAGTCGCAAAATCTGGTGATTCACCCTAACCAAACCTCCAATAATCTTGATTTGATTAAGATGTAACCTTTCTCCAAACCTTAATTTCAATTTTCCTACTCTTTTTCACATTTTTCACACTTTGAATTATCCATTTCATACAATAATAATAATAATCTGTTTTTAAATTCAAAATCAATTCATACATCAAATTGATATATAAATAAAAATAAAAAATTATTTTTCTTTTTCCTGATAACACTATATTTATACTTTCAAAAATAATAATATCTGATACTTTGTCCTAACGTTAAGACCAATCCCATAAACGGCCTTCAACAATCACAGAATTTCTTTAATTATCCGGACACGATTATAAATCTTTCATCCTTTGATTTAGACTCGTATTTTCTCCATTTCCTTGAGAAAGATTTTAATTCCACCTTTGCCATCATTGTATCACGTTGAAGATATTATTTGCTCCATAATTTGGCAAGACCGTGGAAAGATCCTACGTCTGTCCAAACCTCTTAAATCGAATTTGATGAAAGACAATCTCAATCTATATGTCGTCTTAAGGACAACCCCAATATTTTTATCTAAGAAGTAATGCTACAGCGATAATGAATACCTCCTATTATGAATCCAAACTCCAAGGCCTTTTCTCTTCTTCCTCTATAAACCTATTTCTAAAAATCCCATTAATATCATTACAATGTGATTATCAAAGAAATCAAATATTCTTTCTTGGATCTTGTTATTTCATAACCCTCAAACTCCTAGGATTTATGGACAACCTAAAATTCACAAAAACAATACTCTCTTTAGATGCATAATTAGCGGAATAGGTGCTCCTACCCACGCCCTTTCTTGATTTCTCGATGAGAGTCTTCAATCTTCATTGGAAAAACTTTGTCCATCAAAGATTCCTCTGCTTTTATTCAAACAACATAACATTTTCACCTTGATGAATTGGACATTATAGTAAGTTTTTATGTTGTTGCTTTGTTCACCAAGATTCTTGTTCTTGAATCCCTTGACTTTATCACCACGTTGATTGATCTTGAGACCCTTAACCTGATTAAAATCTATCTCACCTCTACTTTCTTCAATTTTAAAGGTACTTGCTACAAATAAATCGAAGAAACAACAATGGGCTCATTTTTATCCTCTTTGGTTGCTAATATTTTTATGGAACATTTTGAGATGTTAGCTTTAAACAACTTTCATCTTAAACCTAAATGTGGGTTTCAATTTGTTGATGACACCCTTATCGCCTGACCTCATGGGAATCCCTCTTTGATCTCCTTCTTTGATTTAATCTTAATAGCATTTCCCCACATATTCAATTCACTACGGAAATGCAGAACGATAATTCTCTTCCCTTTTTTGGATGTTCTCATATCCTACCTTTCAAATGGTTCCCAAAAAGAATATCAAAACCTTTTTCAAACCATGTAAAACCCTCAAGCAACTTTACAAAATTTCTAAGGATGAATTAAACCCTATGTTTGGCTCAAGAGTCTATGTAAGGTACAATATGTAATATAATATGTAGAAACAAGAATATTCAACAAATATCGATGGAACAACAAAATATGAGAAGAGAAACACCATAAATAATACCTTTATTCCAAGAAAGCAAGGTTCACTTGCCTCTTCTAGGGGTTTGTTAGTCCTTAAAGTTGTCCTTGACTCCTAAAGGCAAGCTAGGAAACCTAAGTAATTAAATGGTCTTATGTCCGTAGGTTTATTTTGGATTTTGTATTGGTTTATAGGTCAAGTAGTAAATGAAATATGCAATTTCAATTTCTTATTACAAAAACAAGTTTCAATCACACTTACTAAGTCAATGGTATTCAATCTGATGAACTAGATAAGGAAGTTTAACATGAAAGGAAAGAAAACTACAAGTTTCCAATTTGTTAACTCACAAAGGAAATTATTGATCCTAAATATTATTAAAAAACAAGAATGAAGTACTTAAAACACAAATCATGTAATGAGCAAGGAATCAACAAAANAGTTTCAATCACACTTACTAAGTCAATGGTATTCAATCTGATGAACTAGATAAGGAAGTTTAACATGAAAGGAAAGAAAACTACAAGTTTCCAATTTGTTAACTCACAAAGGAAATTATTGATCCTAAATATTATTAAAAAACGAGAATGAAGTACTTAAAACACAAATCATGTAATGAGCAAGGAATCAACAAAATATTTACTGGATTTCAAACATAAACAAGATATATCACATGATTTGAAAAGATACACATGCATTCAAGTAAGGCAAGAAAGAATAAAAGACAAGAAGAGACAGTATAACCATCATATATCATTTTCCATTAAGTGTAAAATGTAACAGGTCCCAAGCATTACAATCAAAGACAAAGTATTTTTGTTCTCCACCACTCCAACCCCAAACTCTATCAGCAAATCTTCTTTTTATGCATAGAGTTGGTTACATTAGATCCTATAAACTAGATAAGATTTTGATTTAGTCTTTATTCTTTGCTAACATATAGGAATCGAATTCTATCCCATTGATTGCTCTACAATTCAAAGAACTTGCTCTTTAAGGAAAATACTCGATCCTAAATCTAGATCATATCCTTGAAGATATTATGGACCTGAAAAATAGGGGTTGTTGTAACTATTAAAGTGAATGTGCATGAAAAGGTTGTACCAAAAATGTTTTTGCAAGATAATGCCATTACTCCTTGAACTGCTTCCATATTTCACCAAAAGAGGACTTCTTTATAAATCCATCAACAAAACTCATGTCTGTGTTGCACAAATTGACCCTTCAACTACAATGGAATCAACCTATGTGTTGCCTCTTTGAAAGCAACCTCATATATCACTCAAGTTTAGTAGTTCAAGATCCTTTAGCAAAACTTTAAATTAAAACTATCTAGTTTAGAAAATTTGAACGTCCTAGATGTTGAAACAAAATTTCCAGTTCATTGAGTACATGTAAATCTACAACTGTCATCCCTGCTGACAAAAAAAAATTGCATGTTGACATAGCTTGGAAAATTTTATTGTGAAATAGAGGAGTGAGCCTTCAATTTAGTTTTGAGGACTACATTGTTCCAATATAGCTTGATATTCATCTTCCTGAACTTTTTGGACAATTCTCTCTGCTCTTTTTTTTTTTGCTTTTAGTTGTTTAACCTTATCTTGCAATTTAGTATTCCATAGATCTAGGGCTTGCTGATAATTCTCCTATTTCTTCTTGGCATCCACCATAATCTTCCTCAGGTGCAGGTTTGTTGAGATCAATGGAGAGTTTGGGATTCCTGGGCTTCATTTCATATTTGTGTTCATAAGAGGGTGATCCTTTAAAAATTTCCTTTGAAGAGAAACTTTCAAATGTCTTATTTTCTGCAGATTTAGATTAACTCTGTATTTCTTGTTTATCGGATTATGGTAGATCATTCATTTCTGGAACATATGTAGGGTCTTCTTCTGAGTGAGAAGATTTTATGTCAAGTTTTGAGAGTTGTTTCTTCCCCTTTGCAATCTTCTTGAGAACCTCCTCAGTTACATCCTCATCTATGACGATTACATTGTATTTTTTGAGAGACGGTTTAAACATTGCTTTTGAATTCAGCCTTAACTTGTTTTTTGGTCTAGTCTTGGGTCTGATGATACAGGTTACAGGCTACTTGCCTTTTCCTCTTTTACTCTGCTTCACTTGTGGATATTCTTCAACAGTTGTATCATTGGTTTCTATTTCAGATTTTACTTCTTGCAATTCAATATTTTGTTTGGCCATCCTCCTCATATATACCTTATCAAAACCTGTAAATTTTTGTTTAGAGACAAAGGATTCAGAACTTAGCTTGATTTCTTCTTCCTGCTGAAATTCAAATTTCCTCTTACTTGATCTAGTTCGTCTAGCGACAGGGGAGACTTCCTTTAAATTTGAAGAATCTTTTGAAGTGTTTCCTTTCTTTATTGAAGTCTCAGTTTGTTTTTGTTTTGCATATTGTTCATCTATCCCTAAGGAGATTGATAACTATGTCCAGGTCATTTGAAACTCCCTTAATGCATATATAACCAACAATTTTATCAACCCTTGATGAAATAAACTCTTACGAGCATTTTGAGGATGATTAAGCACTCTCTTATACATTTTGGTCAAAATTTTTAACAAGTAAAAATGAAGACTCATATCTGTATCTCCATTTAGATGCATAAAAATCTTGATATGATAACGATAAGTATAAGAAAATCGTCTCTCATCTATTATATACCTTTGGAATAATGTCAAAACATCCCTTCATTCTTCATTTAACCATTTACTTGGGATCACTTGACTCCAGTCATGATCATGATGTTTTGGTATAAACAATTGCTTGTACAAATATGTAGACAACTCACCTTTCTTCAACCGTCTCTCACCGTGCACAAGTAAGTGACATGACAACCCAATCGAGTGTTATGTAACATAGATTAATACTCTTCCCACCTGAGTTTTAGAAACATCAAAATTTTGGGCGAACAACATCGAAACCTCCTCATTAAAACCTTGGAAATTACAACAGAAGTCATGCCAACCTGCATTGATGAATTTTTGCATGATCTTAGGATATGCTTCCCGCAATTTTCCTCCAATCGGTTATAAATGATTATCCAAACCACTTTTCTTAGGTTCCATTACTCTGACTTCGATCTTTGTCAACTTGCAGATGCTAGGGTTTAAGTTTGATAGATTTTAGAACTTTCCTGCATATGTAAGTGATACAAAGAGGTTTCCTTGGCTGCAAAATGATGTTAGGATCTAAATCTAGTTATACGAATTTTGTTTCAAAATTAAATCATAAATTTAAATGCTTCAAATCATGGCCCAAAACCCATCTTCAGTGGATGCATAAACATATATCTCTACCATGTAGTCCCTCTAGCGCAATTGGTCCAGAATCTCAATGTTGGAACTCTTAAGACTTGCAGCTATGAGCAACGTTGGACACAAGCCAACACATATCAGACATGTAGCCTCAGGTCACGACTGGATCACACTAGCGAACACTACAACCAACTATCCCATGGCTAATATTCAACAGTTCGGCTCCCTTTCCCCGAGCCAAGACGCATATAACGAATGGATCAATGAATGGGTAAGTGGGTGCATGGAGGTGCATGCACGAAAGTGCGTGCATGAAAGTGCATGAGGGATAGAATGGTGAGAATGAAAAATTGAAGGAGCAAATGAGCCAATGACCAACCCCCCCATCAAACTAGAGGTGGGTTTAAGTAACTTCATGGGGAAATCAAGAACCTCTTGGCCTTCCCCAAGAAGCTCACGCAATCAATCCCCTCCCTTAGGAAAAAAGTGTAATTAACATAGGAAATAAACACTTAGCCATTCAATCCCCCTCTCTTGTGGAATTATAGACCCCTATAACTCTAGTCCTTGTC
Organism: Picea sitchensis; assembly: GCA_010110895.2. Classification (NCBI taxonomy): domain Eukaryota; kingdom Viridiplantae; phylum Streptophyta; class Pinopsida; order Pinales; family Pinaceae; genus Picea; species Picea sitchensis. The sequence goes on along the minus strand of SNQJ01S0027036.1, from coordinate 228,420 downwards.
TATCTTGCAACCAACCACGTATTTATTATTAATAAGGATAAAAACATTATATGTCTTAAGAACACTTCCCTCTTAATAATTGTTTGGGCACTCTGGCCTCTCAGCATTGTAACAATACATTATTTAAAATGGGGGTTCAAAACCCAGGGTGTTACATCCCCTCCCCCTTATTTTGGCACTGTCCTCGGTGCATATACAAAAATAGAGATCAAAATCTAAAATTTATTCAAAAAGTTGCAGGACTCTGCCTGCATGGCATCTTCATGCTCCCAGGCAGCATCTTCAGGACTGTACCAGGTCCACTGAACTTTTACCATATCTATAACTCGATTCTAGAGCATTTTGACTTTTCTGTCCAATACCCGCACTGGCTGAACCTGAAAATCTCCCTCTGTCTCTACTTGAATCATATGCCAATCAATAACATGGTTAGGATCATGTAAATATTTCTTTAGTAAAGAGACATGAAATACATTATGCACATTCATGGAAGCAGGCAATGCAAGCATATATGCAACTGGCCCTATTATGTTCAATATTTCAAATAGACCACAGAATCTGGCTGTCATCTTCGTACAACTACCTAATTTCAAAGAACTTTTCTTGGGCTTCACTTTCAAAAGTACATCCTCCCCTACTTTAAACTCTCTAGTTGTCATGTTCTTGTCTGCATAAACTTTATGTCTATCCTGAGCCGTCTTTAAATTATGCTTGATCTTGACCACCTGGCCTTCCATGTCCTTGAGCAACTCTAGCCCAGGTACCACTCTATATGTTGGGTTGTCCCGACTTACTAGAGTATCGCATTTCCTACCGTACAAGGCTTCAAATGGGCTCATTCTCAATGAAGCTTGATACCCATTATTATATGAAAACTCAACCAAGTGTAAGTAATCTTCCCACTTGGATGGCTTATCCATCACATACATTCTCAGCATGTCTTCAATTATTCGATTGACTCTCTCTGTTTTCCCATATGTCTGGGGATGATATGTTGTGCTAAAGTTTAGATTTGTGCCAAATCCTTTAAACAATCCCCTCCATAAATTGGAGGTAAACTTTGTATCTCTGTCCGAGACAATTGTCCTAGGTATCCCATGCAACCTAGAAATTTCCTTCATGAAAATTTCTGCAATATTAGTCATTGTATGCGTT
>SNQJ01S0027036.1:208640-227255 GCA_010110895.2 Picea sitchensis | reverse complement strand
GTGCATGCATGAAAGTGTGTGAGGGATAGAATGGTGCGAATGAAAAAATGAAGGAGAAAATGAGCCAATGAACACCCTCCCCATCAGACTAGAGTGGGTTTAAGTAACTTCATGGGGAAATCAAGAACCTCCTAGCCTTCCCCAAGAAGCTCACATAATTGATCACCTCCCTTAGGCAAAAAGGATAATTAACATAGGAAATAAACACTTAGCCCCTCAAGCCCCCTCTCTTGTGGAATCATAGCCCCCTATAACTCTATTCCTTGTCTGTCTAGTAGCTAGCCATGTATTTGTTATTAATAAAGATAAAAACATTACATGTATTGGGCACATTGGCCTCTTAATAATTGTTTGGGCACTCTGGCCTCTCAGCATTGTAACAATACATTATTTAAAATTGGGGTTCAAAACCTGGGTTGTTACATTCTTGAAGGAATTTTAATACTGGAAAATCAAGTTGAGTTGGAAGGATGGCATATGTCCCATAGACCAGCTAAAAAGGAGTGTTTCCAATTGATTTCTTAGTATTGATCCTATCGGCCCATAAAGCAAACTTCAGTTTGGAGTTCCATGACCTTTTATTATCTATTAACAATTTCTTCATGATTCTGACAAGACTTTTGTTCGAGGACTCTATTAATCCATTACCCTGAGGATAATATGGGGTGGAGTGTGACAACTTAATGTTTTATTTTATGCGAAATTAAACAATGGATGCAGATTTAGATGCCTAAGCTTCTTGGGACATCCAAACCTAGCTTCTTGGGACATCCAAACCTCGAGAAAATATTTCCTTCTAGAAATCTCACTATGACTTTGTCTGTTGCATTTATTGTAGAGACAACCTCAATCCATTTTGTAAAATAATCAGTAGTTGTGAGTATCCATTTGTGTTTCCTAGAAGACGGTGGGTATATTTCTCCAATGCAATCCAAGCCCCATTGTTGAAAAGATCCATTTCCAATTATAGGTTTTAGGGGAAGGGATAGAATTTTTTTCTTTTCTACAAACTTTTGGAAATATTCACATTCTCTAACCTAGGAAAACAAATAAGAAAATAATACATGTCAATAGTATCTTTCCCTCAGGATTTTGAAAGTAGTATCTTTCCAGTGATGGTGTCCTTCACAAACCCCCTTATGAAAATCAGTCAGAAGCTATTTTTCTTCTTCTTCATCAACACATATTAGTAAAAATCCATTAGGATCTCTCCAAAAAAGTTCTTGATTAACTGTGCAATACTTCATAGCTTTGAGTTTCAAAGATCTAACCTTAGACTTTCAAAATCAGGAGGAATTTGAAGATTTTGCAAAAAAAAAACAATGTCTTTATACCAAGATGAAGAAAGTCATTTGTCCATTACCTGTAAGCCTGCTCCTTCAGTCTATAATCCTGATTTATCTTATTGATTAAAAATTTGATGCAGTCCAAGAACTTTATAATGTGAGTCTGCAAGAAACTTTGCAAGACCTTGTCCCTTGATTAGTTTTCTAGCTTTTATGACCAAATTTTATTCCAAAATCTTGGTTATCCACTTCCTCCTCTTTCTTTCACTGTCTGATTGAACCAGAATTTATTTCACAACATTGTTTGGAACATAAGTGATTATTTCAGAATGCAAAACATAAATCCTAAAGGATTTCAATGCCTTAACCAAGGCATAAGCCTACTTTTCCATAATGTCAAACTTTAGTTATGCATCTCTAAAAGCCTTACTGAATAAAAAAATAGGTGTTATAAAAACAGGATCGTGGAGAAATATAATAAGACAAATGCAGAAATAAAACACAAAAGGTCACAATACAATAGAGACACAAATATACATGGTTCACCCAGTGTGGGCTATGTCCACCAGAGAAATTTCTAGGTCCTTCATTTTTATTATCCGACAAAATCAAGGGATACAACCTACAACACACTCGTTGTAACTTCCTCTTCCTTCTCTCATAGTCTCATCTCTCAGAATACAATTTTCACGATAATACATAGCCGCAATACAATTCCCTCATAAAAGAGGGTTTCCTTCTAAGAAAAAAACCCTTAAATAACTTCTACCGTCAAATATGTGACCTTATAATGAACGGTCCAGATTGACTACGAAATTACAATATTTTACAAGGAAGTTTTTCCAAATATTTTGCTTCGGAGGCGCTGCCACCAAATCCCCCGCCAGGGCTATAATTGTGGGGGGACAATCCCCCCCACACCCCCCGTTAGGGAATGGGGTCCAAGAACGGCTAAAACAAACCTATGAATCAGGAAGATAATCAGGCTCCACAACCAACAACAGGTTGCTCATACCCTTTGTCATTCCTTTGCAACAGAACAACAACAATGGTAACTTAAGATGCAAATGAGAAAATCAGAATCTCTTTAGAATAATCAGGACTAATGAGGACATTAGCTTCAATTAGGGCTTGTTTTATCCTCTCAATGGAATATTTTTCTTCTAGCATCCATTTAATTTATACATTTGTTTATAGCATATTGGTAATGAGATTGATTATCTCAACAAAATTAGGTATAAACCTCCTTAAAAACAATATTCTCCTTATGAAGGACTGTATAGCCTTTTGGTTTCTTGGAATGTCAATATTTTGAATAGCTTCCACTCTTTCATGATCTATCTTGATTCCTCCTTCAAACACAATATGACCTAGGAGCTTACCTTCATGCATGGAAAAGTGATTTTTTTTGGGTTTAAGGATATGTCGTACCTTTTACAGTTTTTAAATGTTTGTTTGAGATGATGCAAGTGTTATTCATCATATTTTTAGAAAAAAGTAATATTATCAAGATATATGACCATGAATTTATCTTTTTCTCCCACAAATCCAATGTTCATGGCCCTCTAAAAATTAGCCCCTGCGTTCATCAAACCAAAGGGCATATTGTCATACATGAAAGTGCCCCAAGGAGTAGTGAAGGTAGTCTTCTTCTTTTCTTCTTCAAAAACTAATATTTGATTGTATTTGGAGTATCCATCTAGCATGGAAATTCTTTGAGAACCCACTGCTTTTTGCAGAATATGATCCATCTTGGGTAATGGATAATTGTCCTTCAGAGAACACCTGTTCAGATTTTGAAAATCGACACAAAACCTTATTTCACCATTCTTTTTTCTTACATGAACAATATTTTCCACCCACTCTAAGTATCTGAGAGGTACTATGATTTTTGCATCAAGAAGTTTCTTCACCTCTTTTTCAATAATGGGAAACAACATAGGTTTGAGCTGTCTCATTTTTTTTCTAAAAGGTTTAGAACCTAGTTTGAGAGGAATCTTATGTTGAATAATTGTTGTGTCAAAAATATTGAGGTCTTCATATGACCAAGAAAAAACATCAGAAAAATCCTTCATGATATTTACATACCTTCTCCTTTTTCATTTGACAATGATTTAGATATTTTTATAATCTTTGGATTAGTAACAGTTCCAATATTACAGTCAACAACATCCTTTTCTTGGCTTTGAATTGAAGATTTATTGGAGAAATCATTGTTGTCAAAGAGCCTTTCAAGGGGTACCATACCCTTTGGAATGTGGTTTGTCTTCAATTCCACAATATTATGACCTGCAATTTTATCGTAAAGAGGGACATCAGTTTGAATTTCTACATCATCATCCTCATTTTCCTGATCAATAGAGATTGTAGAAAATTCATCAACGGTTTCTAAAAACCTCTTTAATTCTTGGTCATCATTGAAAACCTGCCAATATTTGATGTTATCTAGGATGGAAGGCATATGCCTTACTTTAATTTCATATCTTAGATCCGAAAACATAGGAGCCTTGAGATTACTAGCTGGCAGGGCTAAAGAATCTGCTTGTTGGTTCAGATTTCTCTGGACAAAAGTTATATCAAAATATAAAAAGAAATTTTCAACAAGGTCCCATACCTCATTTCTATACTACTTCATCCTCTGATGCTTTGTCTGATACATATTCTTGATTTGATGAATAATCAATTATGAATCTCCATAAACAACAATTTTATCAATTCCCATATCCTTTGTAGATCTTAATCCCAATAGTAAGGCCTCATATTCTGAAATATTGTTGGTGGTGTCAAATTCTAATTTATATGATAGAGGAATGACTTCATTGGCAAGGGAAATGAATACAACCCCAACACCAGATCCTTCCTTTAAACTAAAACCATCAAAGAACATCTTCCAAACCGCATGTTCCACATCATTTGCGTGGTTATCCATGGATCTGATTGCTAATGGTTCAAGAGAATCATCAACGATATGAAATATGGATGATATGATTTCATCTTCAACTACATAAATGGGGTGATTTCCTTGATTTTCATGATCACTTACAAGATAGGCTAGTCTGACTTCCACATACAATCTTCGGTGTTCACCTCCAAATATAGGTATAGTATCATATGTTAGGTCCATTTGTAAGGATCCTCCTACCTTTTTATCCCAAGATCTATATAGTATCATGCCAAATTTAGGTGGTTTATCAACCACTACCACATCCATGACAACATTGTTCATAAGCAACTAGGATAATGTAACAACCAAATCTTTGATAACCCCTAGACATTTAAGTTTTTTAGAATCAAAGGAATATAGATATTGGTAGGGTTTTGTAATATCAAGCCCTAATTCATCCATGGTTGCCTTAAGAATAACATTGTGTGAGGCTCCAGAGTCCATAAGGAAGTTGTGCATAATTTTCTCATGAATGTTCAAGGATATGTAAAATGGAGGTGAAGCATCATATCTATCTTCAATATGAGGTCCTAAAATGATGGAAGGACTTTCATCTTCCACGTTTATTGTATCTGAAGAAATGATAGAAGCAGGAGGTTGCATGACTTTCAAGATTTATTTTTTAAAATACTCATTTTACATCAGTTCCACCCAAGGTACATGAATTTTTATCTTATTAATTTCATGCTCCAGATTAAAAGGAACTAGTTGTTTTTATGTTTCCTTTACCTATGGGGAAGAAAATTTGTTGGGATGTTGAGGTTGATCTAATTTGTTCCATGTGTATTTATTTTGACCCTTCTTGGATGAAACGTTAGCCTTTTTCTTCTGAACTAGTGTATTTTCGTTTGGTTCACCTGATCTAGGCCTTAGATCATATTTCTTCTGAGGCTCATTATGAAAATTTTCTTCTTCTTCATTATTATCAAATTGAATTGATATCAAAGAGTCTTCATACTCCTATTGAGTCAAATAGGTATAAGTAAGTTCAACATCGATTAAAAGGATTGTTGAATTTTCTTCAGTCTCATCACTTTCCTTTGTCTCTTCAACTTCATTATTCTGAAATGTTGGTAAGATACTTTGATCATATTCATTCCTTCTCTCCCTCTACATAATATAAGGAGAATTTTGTGGTCTTATGAACTAATTGGGGTTTCTATTCCCCCCTTCTTGAACATGTCTGTTTGGTTTCTTAACTTCCAAATTCAGTCTAGCCATTTCAGATGTCAATGTATTTAACATTTTGGCCATTTCTTTGATATTAGGATCATATGTTACTGGATGAGAAGAAGATGGGACATCTTCTTTCTATTTCTTTTTATCTTTTTCAGACTTTGACTTCTGTCTCTCCACTGCCAAAATATTTGATTCCACTTCAATGGTCGCTTCCTTCATCAAACTCAATGTAGCAGATCTTCTTTCTCTTAACAAAAGAGAAAATTTTGCATCAAAGGCATAATTTAGCAACGGTGATTTTTGCAGAAGTTTATAGGTTTGATCTCATCAAGGATTTTACTATACATTTTGTTAAATATTTTGGTAAAATCTGAAACAAGCTCACCATTCTTTCTTTTCAAATCCCCAAATTCAGTAATATAGTACAAGTAGCCTTTTTTGTCTCCCCACTATTTCAGAAAGGATTCATCTAAAGCATCAATATCTACAATTGAATTGGAAGGGAGACCTCTGAACCATTTTCCTACCTTCCCATCCAAAATATGTACAAATAATCTCATCCAAACATTTGTGTGTTCAACATTGAAATTGTCTGCAAATCTATAAAAATATGCCTAATGTTCTTCAGTTGTGACCTCTCCTTCTCCATTAAACCTAGGCAAATATTTCATATAGTCTCTAGCTGGGAAATCATATAAAACTTGAGGCAACACTAGGGTTTCATATCTAGCAACTATGATAGCATCCATTCTATTGACATCCATGGTGTGAACAACTGGAGTGGGAGATTTAGGAGGAGAGGATGGTTGTGCAGTATAATGTGAAGGTGGAGTATGAACCTTAGAAGGTGATGAAGGATGAGAATGGGTCTTTTTGGATTCTAAGAGTCCTTCAATATCCAAAATATTATTGAAAACTTGAATTTTAGGCTTAACTCTCTGAGAAGTGAAACTCTAAGATAAGGTTGAAGATAATATCTAATCTATTTCTTCTTTGCTATGTGTAGGAAAATTACTTAGGGATTCAGATGTGAAGATCGTATCTTGTTCTTGTTCTTTGATCAGTTCATAAAATACTCTTCATTGTTCCACTATCAAATCATTAACATAAATTGTTGTAGGTAGAACTACTTCTGAAGGGTGGATAACAGGTTTTTCTTTAGTCACAGGAACTGACTCTTCTTTAGGAACAACAATGGGTATTTTGGAATTAGAAATTTTTTCTTCAAAAGAAGGAGATTTACCTTTTGAAGATGAACACTGACCTTTCTTGTCTTTTTCTTTCCTCAATAATTTTTCAGGATTTGATACTGTTGGAGTTGTCTTAGGATCTAGGTTGGCTCAAGTCACTTTATTTTTTGAAGATGAAGTTGATACTGAGGCTTTGGTAGGCTCATACTTTGATCCCTTTACTTCTCTTTTAGGCGCCAGATATTCTTCAATGGAGTAGCCGAGTGAAAATTTTGCAGTCTACTTCTGTATCCAACTCTTGTTCACCATCAAGAGCTAGTCTTTCTCACTGTCGTTATTCCCAGGAACATATATATTTGTTACTCTGTTCCCCGACAACAATTCCAAAATATGTTAGCCCTTAAAGTTGTCCTTGAATACTAAGGGCAAGCTAGGGAACCTCATTTATTGGAATGGTCTTATGTTTGTAGGTTTATTTTGGATTTTCTATTGGTTTATAGGTCAAGTAGTAAATGAAATATGCAATTTCAATTTCTTATTATAAAAACAATTTCCAATCACACTTACTTAGTAAATTATATTCAATCTGATGAACTAGATAAGGAATTTTAACATGAAAGGAAAGAAAACTACAAGTTTCCAATTTGTTAACTCGCAGAGGAAATTCGTGATCCTAAATATTATACAGAAACAAGAATGAAGTACTTAAAACAAAAATCTTGTAATGAGCAAGCAATCAACAAAATCTTTATTGGATTTCAAACATAAACAAGATGTATAAAGTGCTTTGCAAAGATACATATGCATTTAAGTAAGAAAAGAAAGAATAAAAGACAAGAAGAGACATTCTAACCATCAAATATCCTTTTCCATTAAGTGTAAAATGTAACAGGTCCCAAGCATTACAATCAGAGACAGAGTATTTTTGTTCTCCACCACTCCATCAATAATTTTCATCATTCATACATAAAATTTTCCATCATCTCCATATGATCATTAAAAAAATTCATTTCTATCATGCATACCACTTTCCATATCCAATATGTTTCATTCTACCCTTTATTTCAATAAAAACCAGCCTACAAAGTTATTCTACAGGATCAACCTACAAGATTCTACAAGATCAACCTAACAAGGACAATTATACAAATAATGGAAGGAAATCAAAGTCAAGACGAACATCAATAATTTAAATGATAATATCGGTAATAAAACCACTTTCTCCAACCAAATTTTTATCATGTACACCCTCAAGATAGAAAAAAATAAACTTCTACAGGATACTTTGTATCCTGTAGAAAATATTTAGCATGGCAGAAATAGATTTGCAAGAAGCGTTGTATCCAATAGAATGATTAAAGTTCGCAATATCCCAATACATTTAGATCTGATCTTGAGGAGGACATCCAGAGAATATACAAGAACCATCAAGAAGACAAACCACCTCCATCCACCTGCAAGAAGAAAAAGTAATGTGCATGCAAAGGTAAACAACGGTAATATAATTATTTATCCTCGCAACATTTATTTAAACTTCATACAAATTTACCTATGCTTATTTCATATGGTTTAAATCATTTATAAAGTCAATAAGGCGATTAAAAAATGGAATTGCACGTCTTGATAGTTGGGGGTGGCATAATTCATGCCAAGATTCGAATTGGCATGTGAATATTAAGTGGTTTAAGTGGAGGTTCATTACTTTGAGTTAAAATCATGAATTAAGGAATTATGGAAACATCAAGTTGACCGCAGTGATGAGACAATAGTCCAATACAAGTTTGCGGGGGCATAACTCAGAGTTGGAAAAATCGAAGCACCGACCATTTCGAATTTGAATAAATAAGGAGTAATGCAAGTTGTGTGGAAGCAAGAAGATGAACTCGTAGGGGAAGAAGGAAGTCAAAGCACCTAGCGAGAGAATTTAAGGATGCTACAAGAATTGCTATAGGTAGTTGTGAAACCCTAGGTAGAGGAAGAACCTTGAATCTCAAGTATTTTATGCATTTACTTCAATCTCTATATATTTTTGACTTATGGTCATTTACTGGAAGGTTTTCTTGTTCTTGAACAACAAGAAAATCACATCCTACAGAAACTTGTTTTTTTCATAGTCACAGTCATGTAGAGATCTATTATAAAAAAATCAAACCAACTCCCCATGTGTTTAATCATCATTAGTGTTGTCGAATTCCTATGTTTACAAACCTATGGTCGAACCCTCTCAATACTAGTTTTTCTTTAGAGTCTTTGAAAACACATCCTGCAGAATTCTAGTTTACATAGTTCATGTAGAAATCTGATCTATTTCTACATGAATAGATGGAGATAAATATACCAACCTGGGAATTGTCAATAAAAACCTCATTTTTCCTCTGTCCTTTGAAGAAAAACCCTTGTTGAATTTGTTTTCACCATGTTTTCCTAAACAAAATCCAACTCAATTTGTTATCCTCTCTAAGGAATAACTCAACTTGAACATTCTATAGGAAACTAATAGCCAGTCTCCAACCTTTTTGTCTTTTCAGAAACTCAACTCATCATCCTTGACAACAAACATGGGAGTTGGATTCAAAAGGAGAGAACCACCGGAGCCTTCCAAGGTTTATGATAACTCTGAGATAGTAGAAATTTTTCAAAAATGTGATTGGTTGGGATACTTTGAAAGACTCATAGGGTTTGATGATGAGGTATCCATGGAGTTTTCTCAGAATTTATAGAATATACAATAACATTAGTATGTGACCACAATAAGGAGGATAACAATTAGGATCAATCTAGCCTCCATCAACAAAGTTTATAGTCTTCCCTTTGGCATTCCTTGAGATAAAGAAGAGAGGCAAGAATCCATAAATGCCAAGAAGGAATTATTCCTCCCAAATGAGAAACATAATGAGGAAAAAAATGGAATCAAAAGGGAAATCCTTCCTCACCCATGGTCAGAGGTATCTTATCATATCATTAAATACATCACATGTGAGGGAAGGATGAGTGTAGTCTATGCTTACCATTTCATACTATTGCACTAGCTGAGGCACCTTCCAAATCAGAAAACCCAACAGAAATTGATCATCCCTTACTTCCTTCTTCAATCATTAAAAGATATGAGCCTAAAAGTACATAGAGGAAAACAAGAATTCTTAGCACATCATGGAATCATCAAGATGACAATTTCATATGCTCTTAGGAGTTTGAGGAAGAGAATTCTATGGGAGTATTTCATAAACATGGACAGATAATCATTTGAATAAGTGCAGGAAGCAATGAGTGAGGAAGAGAAGAAAAAGGGATAAGAACCTAAGAGAATCACAGGCCCAAAAAGTCAAAACATCAAAATAAAAAGAAAAAGTAGAAGGTAGATGAAAAAGACAAAGTGGCCAATGCCTTGGCTTATTTAAGAACCTCCACTGTCAACCCCTTGAAAATCACTAGTGCAGAATGGGTATATCCCAGAAGAAAGAGGTCCAACAGAATCAAGAGTCAAAAGAATCAAATCCCAGTATCCACCACTCCACTCACCATCACATCCCGAGTGGAAGAGGTCAAGGACTCTCCTAGTCCAGAAAAAAAATAAAAAAAAAAAGGGGAAGGAGCTGCAAAAGGAGACAACATTTAAAGAGGAAATACAAATGGAAGGAACCTCTAAAACAAAAACCCATGTGGAAAAAATTATTTACGCAACCTTGTTGGAACTAGAGTAGGCCAAGGTTGATGCCATCAAGTGGAAAAGGGAGGAAGAAGCTAATAAAGGAAATTTGAAAGAGGAGGTTTCTCAAGAGTTGGAGCAACAACTCCAACTTATGAAAAAAAGGTTCCAAATTATTACTATGCAAGAAGTGGAATACAACTAGAAGCTGACAGTGGAGAACCAAAAGCTTCAACAATCACTAAGGTAAGAAGAGATCTACAAGAGAAGAAAATACATGTGGAAATTATGGAAGAAACAATGAAAATAATAGCTAAAGTATATGAAGAGATACTGGAATAAATACCATGATCTAGAGCATACACATTATTCCTAAAAGAACAGTGGAAAAAAAATCAGATTTCTCACATGGCCAAAATAGTGAAATTCAACCTTGACTTGCCCCAAGACTTCCTGGATGCATATCAGGGTTGTAATCTAGAAGAGAGAGCTATACTATGTGAATTCTACCTCCATAACCTCATCTTTCCACACCCCTACAATTGGAATCCTAATCAATATGTGGGGGATGTCCAATTGATGGCCTTTGCATCTTGGCTAAGGCATGAGTAAATGAGGGAAAATGAGCTAAAGGAGTACAAGGATGCAGAACAACAAACACCCTTATGGATTAGAGAAAAGTATGTCATACCTAAAGATTTTATAAACATTCATCATATCCTCTCTTTGGATAAGGAAGTGGAACTCCTTGCCTCATGATTTTCATATCAGAGAACCTCATTCTCCCAATACCTTGCAGCTTTCCCTCCTAAGGACACCCTTGTACAAAGAAACTTTAAGGAAAATGAAAACTAAATGGATTGGGCTAAGGATGATCCCTCGACTTCTTCTCCCTATAGCACCTATGGATAATTTCAATTTAGAAAAGGAAGAAGAAGAATGGTCCATCATTGTGAAGGATAAATGATACCATTATCACCAAGTTATCACCAGATATGTGGCCTGGGATGTGATACCGAAATTCAGCAGGAATTAGTAGGGTGGTGAACAACAAAATTTGTTGAGAAGAAACAAGGCATTGATTAGCAGCAAGGTGATGAACAACATGAAAATATTGAACAACGACATAATAGTAAGAAACATCAGGGTACACAACAACAACAACGGTAGTAAGAACATAAAGGCAATTTTTGGTTTCACAAAGGGTGTGCAAAAGTTTAGCTGGGGGGTGATGATGAGCCTAATTATTGTCCATTCTAAAGACTCATATTTGACACATTTTTCCACCATAAAATGACTTAATGTTTTCTTTTGACCATATTTAGTAGTCAGTCATGGGTAGTTTGTATGTTTCTTAATGAATGTATGATTGAGGTGGATTTTTGTGCATACTATACCTTTTTTCACTAATGTTTTTTGTCAAAATAAATTTATTCCACCAACCAAGTCAAATTGTAGGATTCAAGGGCGCCAACCTCCTAGAAACAAGGTAATTTTTCTCCCTCAAGAAGTTGTCATCCAAAGGTCAAGGGAAATTGTCGCTACCTACCTCCAAGAGTGCTCCGTGTGCATTAATGACCACTTCTGATCAATAACATTTGAATATACAGTTGTAAATGGATGAGATCCCTCATTTACCCATTTCTCTCCTCATTTTAGGAAAGGAGGTCAAACTCTATAACATATATAGACCTCTAGTCTACGAGAGTGATATATAGAGAATTTGGAGAAGTATTGCGTGGAGATTTTGTGAAGACTTGTATTGAGAACTCATATATTTTCTGCTCTTTATGTATTACTGATATTTATGAAATAAAGATGGTTTTACTTTTTGTCTATTAAGGTTTATTTTAGGCTCCTTGTGTTTCTTGGGTATGGCACATCCAAGAAGGCTTAAGGACCCTACTACTATTTATGTATTGTTCACGCATATTATTTAGTTCCTAGATGGTATTTCATTCTCTCTTGAAGTTTGATATAATTTTTTCATGATCAATTTCAGTTTTTGTCAAGGTTATGACTAACTCACCAATTGCAACAACATCTTGTAGAAATGTTCAATAACCTTTTGGAAGAACTCTTAGGTGCCTCCCAAGGCTAATAACCTTAGATTCACTTCATTTATTTATAGTCTATCTTTGTCCATGGTTTTAAAGACTTGCACTTCCTTTTCAGACTCTGTTTCACTTCTTGTAGGAGTTTCCTACATAAACTGTACAGTTCCTATAGAACTTCATAATTCCTGTAGAAATCTCATGTAAGCATGTTTTAGATTTAGATCTTAATTTATTTTAATCTTATTTTTCATAAAAACACAAATAAACAATAAAAATACATTTGGATTGTTATTGATCAAAGAGTTAGACCATTAACTTTCTTTATTCATGCACTAGTGTAGCTTTACTTCTATTATAGTTTTCTGTCATAGTTTATATTGAATTCATATTCTTTCTTTCAATTTGATTTTCTTGATTCAATACTCTTTTAAAAGTTCTTTTCATACAATATAGATTAACTATAATTTTGGATTGGTTTGTTTCCTTCAAGTAATTGGTTCATAAGTACTTTTTGTCATTTTATTTTTCCTACACATTTTTCATCCTTTGATTAGTTTCGGACCTTTTCTACCGAAAAATGCATACTTCACATATAGTGCATAACATCTCTTATGTTTGTACGAACCCTGGGTTGACAAGTAAAGTAGGAAACCAAGGGTACAGTAATTCATTGATGCTATTCCTAGGACCATCACACATAATAACAATAAGATATTTGAGGGAAATGATGGTTAACATTCGTTTTGACATGAGAAAAGAAGTACTCTTAGACTTCTCCTTAATGATTGTACTTATCTCACACTTCAATAAAAACACAAGAAGACTTCCCACCAACCTCTACATGCATTTAATGATTTTTTTTATAATTCAATTGAGGTGGATGGATTCATTTAAACAACATGGTGGAAAAGAGATGATTTTGTAGGTGAACACTTGACAATAGAGCATTTAATTTCCCATAGGCCCCCTTTCCTCTTCCCCTCTAATGGACTCATATCCCCTCTTGTGCTCTCTATGTCCATATTAGAATATTATATATTATATTCCAACACTAATATTTTCATAAATTGTGTTCATCATGGAATTCCACCCCACAATCCCTAGAAGTATAATTACACCATATACACACCCATCCATTCAATAGTTAATCCTTTTCCTTGACATCCACACTAAATTTCCATATTGGATATTTACAACAATTAAAAATGGGGTCATTTATTTAGGCTCACATGGATCAACCATCATCATTATAAACACACATTTGCAATTTATATGTAATCTAATCCAAATACATTCTAGAGGTAAATGAGGCATACCCAACATTTGGGTATGTGTTATATTCTTTGCGTAATGTGTATTATTATTGTGTGTGGGTCGTCGGATCACGACCTTCATTCGATGATCCCTTCCTGCCTAGATTTTGTTTTTTTGGGAGTTTGCTATTTTTAGCCCGGATTTTGCTATTTTGGTTGGTTGTAGAATTAATCCTGGATTAATGGATTTGGGTTTTGGTAGCTACGGAATAGCTAAAACATTGTATATATTGTATGGTGAATGGTGAAATTGATATAATGAAAATAAGAAAGGTTTTCTCGGTTGAGGGTTCTGCATTATAAAATCTCTATTACTCTGTGTATGAGCCATTGATTAATTTTGTATTTCTTAGAATCTATATGCATTGCTTTACTTAGCATGTTTAAAAGAACTTACATTATTAATTATGAGCCGTTTTGGCTTGAGGAGGGGCCTTAGCCTTTTGTTGCTAAGGGTTTGGCTCACGGTGCTTGATAGATCAAGTTTATCTTAGATCTGTGATAAACACAGGTTGATGCATTTCATCCGTCCATCCATCTTTCCGTCCATTCCTCCATTTCCATGTCCATTCCTCCATCCATCCTTCCATCCATCCGTCCCTTCCTCCATTCCATCCATCCATCCTCCATCCATCCATTTCCATTCCTTCCATCCGTCCATTCCTCCATCCTTCCATTCCATCCTTCGTTCATCCATCCATCCTCCATTCCATCCATCCTTCCATCCTCCATCCATTCCATCCATCCATCCATCCATCCATCCTTCCTTCCTCCGTCCATCTCCATCCATCCTGTCCATCCATTCCATCCGTCCATTCCTCATCGTCCATTCCTCCGGTCCTCCTCCATTCCACTCCGCCAGTCCTCCTCCATCCATCTTTCTTCATCCATTCCTCCTTTTCCTCTTCCTCCTTCCTCCATCCATTCCGTCCTTCCTTCCTCCTTCCGTCCATCCATCCATCCATCCATCCGTCCATTCCATCCTCCTTCCTCCATCCATCCGTCCGTCCTCGAATCATCGTCATTTCCTCCACTGTCGATTCCGTCCGGCTCAGGGAGCAATAAGTTGGATTATGAAAAAGACAAGATGTAGTGGCACTCTCAACTAAAAAATCTGAATACATGGCAGCCACTCATGCAAGAAGGAAGCGGTATGGTTACAAAGATTGTGTTAGGGTATTGGGTTGGTACAACAAGCGGTGGGATTAGGCTGTGGCCGGTGGAGTGCAATATTCACGGAAAAGAACCCGACTTATCATTGAGATACAAAGCATATTGATGTTGGGTATCACTTTGTGAGAGACATGGTTGAGGAAAAGAGGTGTTGCTAGAAAAGGTTGACACTTTGAAGAATGTTGCAAATTCATTAACAAAGTGTGAGCATGAAAGTTCTCTTGGTGTAGAGTAACAATGGGCATTGTTGCCTGGATTATTGACTATATAATCCCACGGACCCCTAGATCTGAAAACAACAAATTATGGGATAATGTTGGGTATGTGTTATATTCTTTGCATGTGTGTGTGTGTGGGTGCATCGGATACAACAAGCTGCGTCTGATGATCCCTTCACCTAGATTTTTTTTAGGCGGTTTTGCTGTTTAGCGGATTTTGCTATTTTAAGTGATTTTGTAAATTAATCCGGTTAAAGGGGATTGGGGTTTTGGTATCTGGAATACCTAAAACGACTAGTATATATTGTATGTAAAATGGTGAAATTCGATATAATGAAAATAAGAAGAAGGTTTTTCGGTTGAGGGGTTTAGGGTAAAAATCTATGTGTACTTTGTGTATGAGCCATTGATTAATTTCGTATTTCTTAAGAATCTATATGCATTGCTTTGCCAGCGAGGTTTAAAACTTACAACCACATTCCCAAGTTTTTTATGAATTTCCATTGCAGTTCGAAGGTGAACTCTAAGGTCTTTTTGGACCAACGTTCCATTTAGTTCGAAGGTGAACTCTAAGGTCTTTTTGGACCAACGTTCCATTTGGAGTATTTTACCTATATACTTTGTATTTTTCATGTTTACAGATTCTTCATATGAATCTAAGAAGGATTCGAGAGTCACCCTGAAGAGATTGGTAATAATGATGGAGGCTCCTCCTATCATAAGAGTGTCATCAACAAATTTCACATGGTTAATCGACTTGGTGCTTGTCTCTATTCACACACCCAAAAGGATATTTTGAAGTCTATATTTTTCAAAGGAATTTCCTAAGGATTTTTTCATAAGAATATACAAATAATTTGAGAAAGGACATCCACCCATGTCTAACCCCTTTGGTTCGTTTGAAAAAGGGTGATACATAATTCATTTATTTCTAAATGAACCAACCACCAAGCCAACATGGATGACTCCTTGAATTGAACGAAGGTGGATTCCAAGGTCATCTTATTTCAATGGGACTATTTTCCACACCCATATCATCCAAAGATATTGACAACCATGCCAATGCATCTACATGACACCACCAAATTTGGCCTAGAAATTTATCCAAGTCCTCTTGAATGGATTTTTCCAAGTCACATTGTATCCAACTAACTTAAAAAACCTAAATAAATGTGCCTAATACATCACACATAAAATGGCCTCACCTTGGTTATTCCACTTCCATCTAATTCCTTCATTTCTTCCAAACACCTCAATATCACCAACTATAACTTATTTCCCACTTCTATAATTTCCATCGGTGCAACCATGTTCCAATACCATATGCTTATACAAATTTATGCATATGTTCTTTATACATGATAAAGAAAAATGATTAAATCTTTTCCCACCATATGGTAATAGGAACAATTCCCTATTTTCATCTTCCACTTGTGGAGCATCAATTTATTCATGCCATCTTCAAAAATTTGATTCCCATCAAATTGTCCATTCAAATTTATCACTTAATATTTTTCCATATCCTCTCCCACCATTGTTTCTTGAATGACTAACATCATTGAGTCATCTTTCATGTTCACACACAATAATTTTTTCTTTAAATTTATCTTAGGTGATTGAACCCAGCTTGGGGTGTTTAGATATTATGCTAACTTATTTTCTATCTAATTTTTTCTCTCCTTGGAATCAAAGCAAGAGGGCATTCCCTTACAGAACATATCAACAAAACTATGTTCATCCAATAGGTTCGAAAACCATAATGTATACATGAAGGAAGGGGGATCTATATATTTACCATATCCACCCTCATATGAGTGAATGGAGATTTCATCATGACCTAAACCTTCAACCCCATAATCCTATTTATTAATAGGGTTGGTTTTCATTGATGTCAACCCTTGAAGCAAGTCCGGTAGAAAATTCCGGTAACCCAACAGTATGGTTAAGGGACTCAAGTTTGTTTGCAGTATAAAAGGTATGAATATCAGTGCATTTGTAGGTAAGAATATTCTATATAAATAGCACATGTCATTCCATTTCCAATGATATGTCGAATGTCACATAACTCCTCATGGTTAGAGAGTTATGGCCTTGTAAATTTGGAGAACCCTTATGAGTTATCAAGAAGGTCAAAGAAGTCAAATTATTCTAGAAACTCCTAGAAGAAGTTGACTAGTCAAAATGGGTGAAACTAGGAGTTAATCATGGGTTTCATTGTTTCAATAAGAAAATAATTAAAAATAAATTAGTTACAACTAGAAGTGGAGATTTTACTATCTGTGGATAAATTGGTTATAATTGGATAAGTGGTTAGAAGAGGGTTATCCCTAAAACAAGGAAGTTGGGTTAAGTTGGTTAGAAGGTAACCCCTAGAGGAAGCTACATGGAGGTATAAATAAGAGAGAAAGGCTCTCCTATTAGCACCTATTGATAATATTGAATATCTATTATTGTGTAAGGTTTATTGTAGGTACTCATTGATACATATGAAGTTACACAAGTCTGAGGAAGCATGAAGGGTTGACGGTGAAAGTTTCAGAATTGCAGAAATACTGGAAAACAAACTCTAGGTTTTGAGGTGTACACGGGCTGTAGTGGAGAAGGACATGTATGTACGTGGGATGGCAGTATAATAGGGTGCTTATAGTTGGGAAAATTCATAAACACTTGAGGATATGAAGATGCGAGGTATCTAGAGTTTGAAAGAAATCTCCCAGGAAGGTCTATAGTGATTAGGTACATTAGATCTATCTACAGGTTCAAAAGGTGTGTCCCATTTCTATCATTAGTTAGATATTTTTGTCTACATGAGATATGGTTATGGGATTTTGAGGATTTTATCTAGAGAGGCTATTGGTTGTATGGCACTTAATGTATAAGCTATATCTACAAAAATACAGTGCTGGTATATTTGATATTTATCATTGGTATATCTTGTTAGTGTTGAGGCACATCTTGTATTTATTGGAATATGGTTGAGGGTTTTTGTGGTACATGGTTGAGATCTTGTGGTTGTGAAGCGGTTGTGAATTTGTTGGTGTAGTGTGAAGTTGCATATTAGTGAGGGTTTGATGTCTATTCCATGTGAGGGTTATTACACTTGTTCATGATTATACACACATGTATGGAACATGACTACAGAGATATAGATGCACTTGTTTAAGGGATATATAAGATGATGTATGGACATGGTACAACTAGAGATAAGACACAGTTACAAGTTGCAGGTTGAGGTGACAGAGGCAACAAAGTGTTTTAAGTTTCATAGAAGGTGAAAATCCTAGTTTTCAAAAGGTGTACATAGGCTACAATATAGATAGAGTGTGTACATACGTAGGCTGAAGTATAGGCATGGCATGTACATACACATGTTGTAGTATAGATAGGGCATGTACATATGCGAGCTGCAGTATATACAGGTTGCGTACCTATTAGGTTTTTGTTGGTACATGCTGAGTATAGGTACAGGTTAGTTATAGTTCAGTGGAAATGGTTGGTTACAGTTTGTTGGAACAGATTGATATAGGTTTACAGTGGTATATCTCACAGTGACAATGTGGCAATGGTTTCATCATTTCACTTATATTTCAGGGCAATTGGACAAGGCAA
>SNQJ01S0027036.1:169601-200605 GCA_010110895.2 Picea sitchensis | reverse complement strand
TCTATTGTGCTCTTGACGATTTCTTCCCTTTGATCACACACTTCTTGCAGAGTGCTCGACACTGCTTGGATCTCTAGCTCCATTACTCTTGCTTGAAGTTGTTGAATGGCCTCAGCGAGCTTCCCCACTTGTATCTCGGCTAAATCTTCTTCCTCTTGTTCCAAGCCTGGCATAGAGTGAAGTTCTTTAGTCACTGCCTCTATCGCATCTGCTAGCCTTCGTAATTGGGTGGTCTCATCCCCCAATTCTGCAATTTTCGACGACGAAGGCGTAGTCGGTACTGCACAACTTGAATGAATAGCTTGTTGAATGTCTTTCAAATCCTTCTCGATTCTTTCATACAACGTCTCCTGCTTCGCTTCATGTCTCTGCAAGATATCCTCTGAAGCATCCTCTACGGCTGCTATGATGAAATCAACATCATCCAATGTGAGCACATTCTTCGACTGAGGCATATTGTCTTGGGTCTTCTTTCTTGCTGAGGATTTTTGCGGAGAAACCTTCATTTTCTTTGATGTTTCGGACTCTATAAGAAGATCCTTCAGTGGTGTAACTTCACCTTTGTCTTTATTTTCTTCTTCTTCTCCTCCTTCTTCTTGGTTTACTTTTCCTCTTCCTCCTCTTGCAGGTGAATCAGGCCTACTTTCCTCTGATGCGTTGTCCTCCTCATCAGTTTCTATGTTTTGTACTTCCTCATTTTTCTTCTTTTTCTTCATGCTAGTCTGTCCATCATGCTCGACCGGAGTGACCAATGGACTTGTGATGATGTCGAGGTCAGAGAGTTCTACATCTTCCACTATTAAAAGGAAATCTTTGGTTATCTCCTCCATATTCATGTCGGTCATCTTATAATAGGACTGTAACTCCTCCTTACTTTCATCCCTATGCACAGTGATGTAGATAAAGTGTCGATCTGGGCGGAAATTCACTAGCAGCCTATAGTGGTGCAGTGTATTCGGGGTCATTCATGGAAATGCCTCAATGGCGCACTTCATTTATAGGTAGTAAGCATGGAACACCGTGTTCGATTTCCACTGCTTCGCCATATCATTCATGTACCAAAAGGTGGAGAACCTCGTGGCCATTGTCTCTGATGGCTCAAATTCTAGGAAGGTTGCTCCTTCCGGCATTTTCCATGTGACAAATGCGATCAATACCAGTAGCCAACTAAAATGAAACTCATATCCCTGATATTTCGCTTCGCGATAGTCCTTCTCCAACTCGTTGACGACGTAACTTGCCCAGTTCATTTGCATTCCTTCTACGCAATTCCCTGCGAGGTCTATGACAAATCCTGTGACTTGCATGGGGCGGTTCTTTCTGACAAGATTACCGGCTATAAGCTGACAAACTAGGCTCACTGAACCATCCTATATGGAGGCTACCTTGTATCCTTTCTTTCCCTTTCCTACATCGCCATAGTCTTCCTTTATCCGCTGAGCCAGGGAGAAATCAGAAGTCTTCCCTGGGTAGAACTATTGAGGGTATGGTCCCTGCATGCTCAGTCCTATAATGATATGGATTAGCGTCAGATCCATTGTCATGCACCTGTCAAGCCACATATACCCTCCATGATAACACGATAGGAGGATTTTAACGCAAGCATTAACCTCCTGATGTCAACCAAAGTGAGGAATCTCCATTACATTCAGGATCGTTGACTGCATGAGCTCCTTTATCCATGGCTGAGAGACTATGTGTGGCTTCTTCTCAGCCATATTAATAAAATGCTGATGTATCACGAGCATCATGTAGTTCTTCTGGTCTTTGAGGTTGAATTCAATGTTCTTTAGAGATGGAATATGTCCTAATTGTGGTCCAACTGTGGGTATCCCCTTCAAGAGGTATGCAATGATTAGTGTGTACTCGAAATCCCATGGGATGTTGTCGCGGTTGACCATGCCATCCAAATACGGGATGTATTCAGGCAAGACCGACGGGATCTGCTTTGCGTTAGCCAAATAGTCGTGGTGTTTTCTTCTCTTCTCAGTAGTGCAACTAGAGCGTCGTCTAGTCGAGGGGGGTGCTTGCAATATTCCAGTCGACGATGCATGTATTCCTACATACATGACTCTCTTAGCCATGAGGTCTACAAGAATATCCTCCAAAGACTTCTCTATTGTGCTATGTTCGCCCGACATGCACACTCGTAATCAAATAACTCGAGTAGGCGAACAGAAAAATGAGGTAATCAGACGGATGGCGAGGTCTAGAAATCACAGCGCGATACAATGGATTTTTTGTTAGCTCGAATAATCACGGTTTGCAAAAAGTGGTCCCGGTGCAACATCCGATGGGTTAAATAAGCAAGTTTCGTAACGGATTCCTCCAGCAGGTAAGAATGCCTCAATCAATAGGAATCTGTCCATTATGGCGCGGTCCAACAACGGTCTTTCCATCAATAATTGTGTTTCTATCTGTTCTGGAGTGTTGTTCTAACGGTCAGGGTGCCTCCAATGGTCATATAGCTTTGTCATGGCGAAGTCCCATTCTGCATGGTTCTGTTATTCCGGCGAGGTTCAACTTCTGTAGATCTGTCTCTTGCGAAGTCTTTTCTGGAACTTCACGTAGTTTTTCCAACTTGGATTTCTTCTTACTGAGCTTCCTTTCCTTCTTTCCTGTGATCTGAGTCTCTCGCTTACTCTTTCCATTCTTATTCTTATCTTTTCCTAGTAAGGTGACTTTACACTGTTGATGTACTCTTATAGATCCTGCGGTTAATGTTTCTTCTTTTTCTATTTCCGAGGTGGCTATACTTATTTCTTTCATGGAAAGGTTCTTCAAGTCTTCCTGTGTTCTTTCAAATTTGACAGCTAATTCTCTATCCCTCTATTGCTTCGACTGATCCTCTCGTTCTTCTATTAGTCGCATTATTTTTCTAGCTATGAAGTCCCTTAATTCTCACTTTTTCTATTTTGTATCTTTCTCCTCTGCTTTCCTTATGATTTGATCTGATCTTTTTCAATCCAAGTCTTTCCTAATAAAAGTGGGAATGGGGCATTGTTCTCAACAAATTTGATAACTTTGAAGTCTTCTTATGTCGATCTTTCATGAGCAATAATAGGTATGTTATTAATTCTTCCACATAGGGTTATCATCTTTCCTTTAAAAAATCCTATCCTTCCCAATGAAGGTATCATAGCAGGCTTTCCCAAAATTTCCCATGTGCTTTCTCGCATAATATTCACTTGTGTTTCTTCATCCAATACACAGTCTATGTCGAAGTCTTATATCCTTGTAACTATGCATTGTTTTTCTTTCAGGATCTCTGGTAAGATAATGTCTCTGTGATCATCCATTACTTCTTTTAACATAGTTTGAGCTTTCTTTGATTCTTTATCTTTCTGGTTTTCTAACATATCCTTAGTCTCTTGACCTTATTTATAGTTTTCTTGTCTCATGTTCATCTTTTCAACTTTAGCAATCATCCTAGGGAAATTCTCAACCTCATGACCAATAGATTTACAACAAAGACAAATAGGACATGTACTAGGGCATTCCTTAGCAAGATGTCCCAGCCTTCAGAAATTATAAGACAGTCTTAATCCTCTTTTTCTTTTAAATGAGTTCCAGCCTCTCCTGTGCTGCGCACTGGGATCACAGTGTTAGATCTGCAATCTGCAAGAATTMTTTCTAGGTTCCTACATCCACTTATTAGTCCGAAAATTCTTTCTATGCATAGGAATAACATATATTTCTCTATTTCTATCAAATTTATTCATATCAACTCTTTCTTCTAATTGTTCCCTAGTTTCCATACTAGGAAAAAATCTATCAAGCATACCTAAATTCATACTTTCGAAACAAAAATTTCCACTTATCTTACCTTTACCAGAGCACAAAGATTTAAGATCTTACCTCTTTTCTTTAGATCCGGTTTTTTTCTTAGTACAAAGCTTCACAAGTCAAGTATAATACTGTGCACTACAACAACAGATGTACACATAGAGATTTATCTTTTCTTCAGTTCCCAGCAATCACAGTTTCAGGTCCCGACAACAAAACCATTTGTTGGCATGGGGGCAGACCCAGGGTTCAATGCTTCAACATCGCACCAACAAAACCATAATTATTGACCCTTTCGAAAACACCTGCGAAGCAGATGAAGTCTCACCCGAGGTAGAGGCAAGGGGGGTTGTAGGAATCAAGTGTCTACAACCAGGCTAGGACAAAGATCTATGATTACAACACTTAACATAGTACTTATCCCACAATATGCATTAGGTTCTAATTCTAATTTACATCACAAATTAACCCTTATTACAGATCAACATAGTATCAATAAAGATCAATCCCTTAAAACCTCTTAGCATATAGCATTAGTTCAAATCTCACATTGATTTAAACCATTAAGCACTTAGTTACAACATCAGATGCATTCATTGTACATAATAACAACATCACTAAGCAACTATCCATATAAACAACATCACACAAAGCACATCAAGACACAGGATATACATGGTTCACCCCAGTGTGGGGATATGTCCACCAATTTCTTCTTATTCTTTATTATCCCTCGATCTTCTTATATTCATCTTCTCCTGTGCACAAAGCCACAAAACCCAAATCCACAGTGGACAGGTGATCTGCACACAACAAACTAGATCCACCTTCCCCAAAATCAGGTCAAGGCATAGAGCCAACTGCTCAATGGCACAGATAACTTACATATGACGTCTGTGCACAAAGCAACTTATAAACACTTGCACTTAGCTCTGCAAGCCCTTAACACATTCTTGCACGAATCCAACTAGATCTAGTAGTTATGCATTAATCCTATTACAAGTAGTAGTTCTTACATCGCTTAGCTACTTATTTATACATTTACAAAAATGCCTAATCATGGGTAAACCCATGGGCTAACATCCCTTAACCCATTACATAAACCTTAAAAACCTTTGCTGGGTCCACAAGCCTGCAAAATGAGTGAGATCTCACGATATTTNGCTTAGCTACTTATTTATACATTTACAAAAATGCCTAATCATGGGTAAACCCATGGGCTAACATCCCTTAACCCATTACATAAACCTTAAAAACCTTTGCTGGGTCCACAAGCCTGCAAAATGAGTGAGATCTCACGATATTTTCTCCACCTGAGCGCTCCATCTTCGGCCAGCCTGTCGAAGTCCCAAAAATGGTCAAACATGACTAATGTTTCTTCAAAACTTGATCAAGGGCCAAAAATGGATTCCAAGATGACAGTTGTCTTTTGGGAACATGCAGTTCATACAACAGTTAACATTCAAAACAAAGTAATTCTCAGAGACACCAATGATAAAAATCCCTACGAGCTATGGAAAGGAAGACTAATGAATGTGAAGCACTTCAGAGTTTTTGGAAGCAAATGCTACATCAAAACATAATACGACATAATGGGAAAGTTTGATTCTTGGGTGGACAAAGGAATATTTGTTGGGTATTTGAGCATAAGGAAAGCATACAAATGTTTCAATCTAAGGCTCAACAAAGTTTTGGAAAGCATCAATATGACGGTTGATGAGACAAGTGGACGAAAAATAAAGGAAGAAGAAAAGGAGTCAGTGGAATAGGTTTACGAAGAAGAAGCAAAGGATGAAGAAGTAGCAGAAGGGGAAGATGAAGAAGATCAGATAGAAGTAGAAGAGAAAGACAGACATGTACCTCCAAAGACACCTAGAAAACTAATACCAAAGAATCATCCCTCAGATCAGATTATTGGGAACAAAGATGTAGGAGTTGAGACTAGACGAAGAATTCATTCACTAGAACAACTACACCTAGCACTCTTATCTTCAATTGAGCCAAAAAGTTTTTAAGAAGCCAGGAAGGATGAATTCTRGATAAAGGCCATGGATGAAGAGTTGGATCAGATACAAAAGAATGACACTTGGGAATTGGTTCCAAGACCAAGGTACAAGAATGTGATCGGCACAAAGTGGGTTTTTAGAAATAAATTGAATGAAGATGGACATATTATGAGGAACAAAACTAGATTGGTATGTAAAGGATACACACAGTTTGAAGGTATCGAATTTGAAGAGACGTTTTCCCCATATTCCAAAATGGAATTAATCATATTGATCCTAGCTTATTCATGCTCCAAGAATATTAAAGTGTATCAGATGGATGTGAAATCATCCTTTCTAAATGGGTAACTAGAAGAAGAAGTCTACATTGACCAACCAAAAGGATTTAAATTGTCATAGAATGAAGATTATGTTTGCAGGTTGAAGAAGGCCTTGTATGGTCTCAAACAAGCCTCCAGAGCATGGTATTCCAGACTAGACAAATACTTACAGTAGAAAGGGTTCAGGAAAGGAAATGCAGACAACAACCTCTACATCAACGTAACTCAATATAGTATTTAATTAATTGGATTTTATGTTGATGATATTATTTTTGGAATTAATGATGATGGGTTGAGCCAGAAATTTGGAAAGGATATGCATAATGAATTTGAAATGTCATTACTTGGAGAACTATCCTTCTTTCTCGGTCTTCAGATATGTCAAAACAACCAAGGCATTTTTATTTCTCAAACCAAGTATATCAGAGAAATGATAAAGAGGTTCGGAATGGAAGATTGAAAACCAGTCAATACTCTTATGAAAACTAGTTGCAAGTTAAGTAAAGATTATGATTCAAAGTCTACAGATCAGAGGAAATACAGGTCAATGATTGGCAACTTACATTATGTGACAAGATCCATACAAGATGTAATGCAGGCAGTTGGACATGTGGTACGGTTTAAGGAATCACATGTTATAGCAATAAAGAGGATATTCAAATATATCGAGGGTGCATAAGAGTTTGGATTATGGTATCCAAAATGAAAGGATATATCACTTATTTCCTACACAGATGTAGATTGGGAAGGCTGCATTGATGACCAGATAAGTACAAGTGGAACAACGTTCTACTTGGGTGAGTGTTTGGTATCTTGGATAAGAAAGAAATAATCATCAGTATCGTTGTCTATATCCAAAGTAGAGTATATTGCAGTAGCACCATGTTGTACATAGGTTCTATGGATGAAAAAAACTCTGACAGATATATAGGTTAAGTATGATGAGCCCATTCTGATATATTATGATAACACAAGCGCCATCAATATCTCAAAGAATATAGTAATGCACTCCAAGACGAAGCACATTCCAATCAAGTATCAATTTCTATGGGAACAGGTTGCAGAGAAGAACATCAGAGTTGAAAATGTGGGAAAAAATTAATAGGTTGCATACATCTTTACAAAATTGCTTCTAAGGGAATATTTTGAGTATCTTCGATAGAGACTTGGAGTAACTTCTACTCCAAAATGAATGCTTTTGAATTCTTATCTTATATTTCTTATATTTACATGAGGAAGCACCATTAATAGAACAATTCAATTTGGGGGAGCAGCTTCAGGAAGGGTTCAGTCAGGGGGAGAAACCCGAAGGACAGTTCAATTAGGGGGAGAAGTCTCGATGGGAAGTTACCTTTTTCATTGATGTGAAAGGGGAAGAGATTCATTAGATGCATGGATAGAGTCATATATTTGGAGAGAGAGAAAAGAGGCATGTTTCTAGGAGAAGCGATAGCCACAGGGGAAGCATGAGCGATATGGATTCAATGTTGCATCAGATTATTGTCATCAATGCCAAAGGGGGAGATTGTTGATTAATTGGGTTGGTTGTCATTGATTTGAACCCTTGAAGCAAGTCTGGTTGAAAATTTTGGTAGCCCCAACAGTATGGTTAAGGGACTCAATATTGTTTGTGATATAAAGGTATGATTATTAGTTCATTTGCAGGTAAGATTATTCTAGATGGATAGTACATGTCATGCCATTTCCGGTGATATGTGGAATGTCACATAACTCCTCACAGTTAGATATTTATGGCCTTTTGAAATTAGAGAACCCTTATGAGTTATCTAGAAGGTCAAAGAAGTCAAATTATTCTAGAAACTCCTAGAATAAGTTGACTAGTCAAAGTGGGTGAAACTAAGAGTTAATCATGGGTTAAGTTGTTGCAATAAGAAAATAATTAAAAATAAAGTAGTTGCAACTAGAAGTGGAGAGTTTATTATTTGTGGATAAAGTGGTTATAAGTGGACAAGTGGTTAGAAGTGGGTTATCCCCAAAAGAATGAAGTTGGGTTAAGCTGGTTAGAAGGTAACCCCTAGAGGGAGCTACATGGAAGTATAAATTAGAGAGAGGCTCTCCTATTATCACCTATTGAGCACATTGAATATATATTATTGTGTAAGGTTTATTGCAGGTACTAATTGATACATTTGAATTTACACAAGTCCGAGGAAGCATGAAGGGTTGATGGTGAAAGTTTCGGAATTGCAAAAAAAAAAAAAAACTAGTTTTTGAGGTGTATGCAAGCTGCAATGGAGAAGGGCGTGTACGTACATGGGCTGGAAGTATAATAGGGTGCATACAGTTGGGAAAATCCATTAAAACTTGAGGAGATATAGATTCTCTACAGTCTGAAAGCAAGCTCCCAAGAAGGTATACATTGATCAGGTACAACAGATCTATCTACAGGTTCAAAAGGTATGTCCCATTTCTATGAGTAGTTCGATATTGTTGTCTACATGAGATATGGTTATGGGGGTTTGAGGATTTTCCCTAGAGAGTCTATTGGTGTATGAATCTTACTATATAATCCAGATCTACAAAATATAGTGCAAGTATATTTGATATTTATCATTGGTATATATTGTTTTTGTTGAGGCACATCTTGTATTTCTTGGCATGTCGTTGAGGGTTTTTGTGGTACATGGTTCAGAGCTTGTGGTTGTCAAGTTGTTGGTGTAGTGTGAAGCTGCATATTAGTGAGGGTTTGATGTCTAGTCCATGTGAGGGTTATTACACTTGTTCATGATTATACACACATGTATGGCACATGACTAGAGAGATATAGATACACTTGGTTAAGGGATATATAAGATGATGTATGCATAAGGTACAACTACAAATAATACATAGTGATAGGTTGCAGGTTGAGGTGATAGAGGTAGAAAAGTGTTTGAAGTTTCAGAGAAGGTGAAAACCCTATTTTTCTAAAGGTGTACACAAGATGCAATATAGATAGGGCACGTACATACGCAGGCTACAGTATAGATAGGACACGTAAATACACAGGCTACATTATAGATAGGGCATGCACATACACGAGTTGTAGTATATATAGGTCGCATACCTGTTGGGTTTTTGTTGGTACAAGATGAGTACATGTATAGGTTGGTTACAGTTCAATGGCACGAGTTGGTTATAGGTTGGTTGCACATATTGATGCATGTTTACAGTGGTATATATCACAATGACAATGAGGCAGTGGTTTCATCATTTCACTTATATTTCAGGGTTGTTTGACGGGGCAAGGATAGGTGGTTGTAGCCACCTTCCGGTTGTAGCCAAAGAACATAGGGGGTTGTATCATCATTCTGGTTGTAGCCAAAGAATTGGGGAGTTGGAGCTTCCCTTAGGTTGTAGCCTGAAAATATAGGGGGCCAGAGCCTCCTTCCTATTACAGCTGAAGAAAAAAAGAAGTCGGTGCTTCCAATGAATGTAATTCTTAAAGACATATAAGAAAAAGCATTCTGTGGTTTTTTCCCGCATTGGGTTTCCACATAAAAATACTAGTGTATTGTGTATGATTGTTCATTGTTCATGGCTTATTTACTTTGCACTTGTTGAATGATAATGGTATATTGATCATAAATATAAATAACACTTACATATTGTGGTTAAAAGGATTACAAATCTGTATTACTGATTCACCCCCCTCTCAGTAATCCAACAAATTCTAACCTTGCCATGACGGACTCTCAGAATCTAAATAGGACAACAAATTCTCAATATTTCCAAGTATGTATCCTTAGTAGTTGTCATTGTCCCTAGTTAAAATGATCATTTTCATTGGTTATTGTTCTTTTTTTATCCTTACAAGTGGCATAGTTAGATTTTGATTATTAATTGAATATAATCATCTTAGTATTGGTCAATCTAGCTAATGAAAAAGTCTTAAGATGTGAAACATGATTCCCAAGTTTTCATCCCATTAGATTGTTTCCCTTTAAATACACACACACCAAATTAAAACTCATATATTATTCCTTATTAACAAAAATTCTAACCACCCAAAATTATACATGACAATATAGTCATATGTCAACAAAATATTCAATATATAGTCAATAATATAATCTATATGCTTAAGATAATCATAAAACTCTTGACAACATAAGTAAGTGACCTTACCCTCTAAGAAATACCATCACTCCTTAATGTTGTAAATATCTCGTATATAATGATTATCCCCCTCATCATGTACTTTTATAAAGAGTATTTAAAAAATTCCCTTTCCCATGCTTTCTCTAGGGCACCTCCATATGAAGATATCATGTGAAACATATACACTACTATGTGTTCCCCTCCTACCTATCAAGATGAATAAATTTAACAAGATTTTTTCATACACATAGATGTGTCAAACTCCCTTCGGAATGCAACCTCTCCAAAGAAGTAAATGGTGCCCTCATTTTCTTAATGATAATCCAATCATCATCACTTTATCATTATCATTATACAACTTGATAAATGCAACCCCAATGTCATTATGAACATTAAGTATTAAGACTCTAAAATGATTTACCTCCCCTCTACCATTACTTAATGAGTCTTTAACCACAATCCCATTAACCATTTCACTATGTTGCAATGTTGTTATGAATATTAAGCGTTAAATTCTAAAATGGTTTACCTCCTCTCTACCATTACTTGGTGGGTCTACAACCACAACCCATTAACCATTTCACTATAAAAATGATATTTAATAATATTAATAAATCTTATCTAAATTTTGATACTAACAATACTTAACTTGCTAACTCTCAAATGATAGAATATATGGACAATCTCATCCAAAAAATAAATCCCCACTTAAACTTATTGTTTGTGCATTAATTCTCCTATATATGCTTTGACAAACTTCTTAGACAAAAAATTGTAGTTGTTTGTTCTTCACACCATAACCTAAATTAAGGATTGTTTTGATTTCATTAGTAAAATCCATGACATACAAGTCGAGAATCATGACATTTAAGTAGTCATGGTGTTGTTTTTCCATATGTCAAAATTATAGTTAAAGAGTTTTTACATATCATTTATAACTTTGTCAAACTTTTGTGTTTCTTCTTAATTAGAATAACCAAAAAAACAAATTATGATCAAATTAAAGGTACCATGGTCGACTCCCCTTTAACTTATATTATTACCGATATATGTATGAAACATTTTTCAAAAAAGGCCCTTAACACATACTCCTTAAAACTAAAGTGTGAATATTAATTTGTTCATGGTACTAATATAATGTTTCCTTATAGCCATACTAATTTGGATCAATTCCTATCCCATTGCAATAGTATTTATCCAATACATAATTTGTGGATTCAATATGATAATATCATTCCCTTTCTTAATGTCCACTTCACTTAAAAAAAAAAAAAAATGGTTCCCTTTTCCAACAAGTCAACAAGAAGAAACCTTGTACAAATAGATGTTACATCCCTAGTTTCATCAATACCATACTAAAAAAATAGTTAAATCACCAAGTCTATAAAAAAAATCACATTGAACAATCTCTCCATATTCATAATTGCTTGAACAGTTAGATAAACAAAGTTTTTCATAAAGCTAGCCAACCCAATTTGACCTCCCTCTCCCCCTACCTCATTCTCAAACCTCAACCACCCACTTCTCTCTCCTAATAATTCAAGGAATCACATATAAGATTTCTAAAATCTTCATGAAAAAGAACATCCATACCATCTTCAAACCCCACACTACTCTTAGAAGCATCTTCAACAATGTGAAACTTAGAAATTTGACCCCTTTTTATGTCAAGCATTCTATGAAATTCT
Source organism: Picea sitchensis (assembly GCA_010110895.2). Taxonomy (NCBI): domain Eukaryota; kingdom Viridiplantae; phylum Streptophyta; class Pinopsida; order Pinales; family Pinaceae; genus Picea; species Picea sitchensis. Next base: position 188,704 of record SNQJ01S0027036.1, on the reverse strand, counting down.
ATGTTGATGTTGTATATAGCTCAAACAATGCAATTCAAAAACAAAGACCAGGATAGCATATTAATACAACTAACCATAATAACACGAACAAAATATCCAATATTAGGCATTGATCACATCAAACACCACATATACTTTGACTTTATCATAATTCTTGTTGAAATTCCACATTATTTTGTTTAAAAGAACCTTAATAACATCAATGAAAAAGATAACTATAAATTTAACCAATATTAATAATATATCAACCATACATAAATAAAAATCTTTATAATTCTTAATTAATTTCAACTTCCCACCTCCATTCTTAACCTTCCTCCTAATTTACTTTTCATATTTTAATCCATTTATTTCTTACTCTTTGACTTCAACTCCTTCCACCTCCATTAGTAACCTTCCTCTTAATTTACCTTTCTTATTTTAATCCATTTATGTCCCTTCTTTCCATCTCCCAAATATTACTTTCATTTTCATATTTCTTTGACTTCCACTCCTTTCCTTCTCTCTTATTTTTACTCTTTGACTTCTACTCCTTCCACCTCCATTCTTAACTTTTCTCTTAATTTACCTTTCAGATTTTAATCCATTTATGTTCCTTCTTTCCATCTCCCAACTCCCAAGTATTACTTTCCTCTTCATATTTCTTTGACTTCCACTCTTTTCCCTCTCCTATTGACTCGTCATCCTCATCTCATATCCTCTCGTATTGACTCTTCACCCTCATCTCCTCTATCCTTATACTTCCTCTTCTTTTAAGTCTCTTTGTTTTGACTCTTCACCGTCATCTCCTCTCCTATTGACCCTTCACCGTCATCTCCTCCATCCTTATACTCCCTCTTCATTTAAGTCTATTGACTCTTCACCCTCATCTCCTCTCCTATTGACTCTTCACCCTCATCTCCTCCATCCTTATACTTCCTCTTCATTTAAGTCTCTTGTATTGACTCTTCACCCTCATCTCCTCCATCCTTATACTTCCTCTTTATTTAATTCTCTTGTTTTTACTCTTTGACTTCGACTCCTTTCCCTCTCCTATTCACTCTTCACCCTCATCTCCTCCATCCTTATCACCCTCATTTCCTCCATCCTTATAGTTCCTCTTTATTTAATTCTCTTGTTTTTACTCTTTGACTTCGACTCCTTTCCCTCTCATATTCACTCTTCACCCTCATCTCCTCCATCCTTATAAGTCCTCTTCATTTAAGTCTCTTGTTTTTACTCTTTGACTTCGACTCCTTTCCCTCTCCTATTCACTCTTCACCCTCATCTCCTCCATCCTTATAARTCCTCTTCAGTTACCTCTCTTGTTTTTACTCTTTGACTTCCACTCCTTTCCTCTCCTATTTACTATCCACACATCTTCTCCATCTTTATACTTCATCTTCATTTACATAATGCCTATGCATATTTTGTTTCMCTATATTTTAATTTTTAATTATTTTTATTTTTATTTAATTTATTATATATTAAAGTTTATTTATTTTCTATTATTTATTTATTTTTTATTAAAAAAACAAAAAATTTAATAATAAAATATTGAAATTAACTTCACTCAACATATTCTAATGGAATAGTTTATATAATTAATTATAACGTTTTTTAATAATGATGATTACTATTAAAATCAATTTTAGTTTATAGGATATTGAGAAAATGATGAATAATCCATATGATTTCATATTTAGTTTTTAATTTTTATGAATTAAAAATAATAAAATTTATTGGTATTATAAATATATTAAAATTAAATTTTAATATATTTATATAAAAAAATATATTTTAAAAAGGCATTTTCTACCTGTTCTACTAAAGGAAAACTAACTCCCCAAAAGGTCGTAATTATATGGTGAGCCTAATGATTTTGCTGGCACAGATTGTCCTTTCCTAGGTTTTATCTTTTCAGTTCATTCAATTCTGTGTGGTTTTGTGTTTGTTTTATCGTTTTCAGAATTCATGTTTCAACAGCTCGCTACAATATCGATAGCCGGACCAGAGCATAGACTATTAATTACATAGACTATTAATTAGGGTTTTTTTTTATAAAAAGGTATTTGTGTTAGAGAGGTTCATTTTATAGTGAAGTATTAGGTTGATGGGTGATTTCTTGTTTAAATTCAATATGGAGTTGATACAAGTTACTCTTAAATAATAATAAAAATAAATTAAGTAAATTAAAATTGAATGTCTGATCTAACTTTTTGTTTAAAAAGTCGAGAAAGAAAAGTTTATATCTGAAAGATTTGATCCATCTAGACTCTTAATAAAACTGAAATTAAGATAAATCTATACTAATAATATAAGCCGTAAATAGTCAACAGCAACATTTTGGAATGGCTTCATAACTAGTGATGTAAGTAGAATCAACTACGGCATTTTGATCCTAAATATATAGTTTATTATTAGTTTAGTGGAAGTTAAAATTACTTCTTCTTCTATAGGTTATATAGGCCGTTCCCATCACTGAAACTCAAATTGGATTCGATGTCTTGGTAGAACGATACTACACAATTAATGAGTTATTCAAGTCTTGTACTACTCATCTTCTCTTGAAATCGCTGCCTGTAAAGGGACGGGAATGATCAGCACTCTATCCTCGCTGTCTATTAAGGGACGGGAATGATAAGCACGCTACCCACTTAGGGACGCCCATACCCATCACATCTCTGGAAAACTCTACTGCATTTTTTTCAGCCTCTGCACTAAGTACAACTTGGAAACAGTAAACCGGATTGTACTAATTTCTTTTTTAATCACAATATGAAACCAGTCGAAACATCCTGTCGAGATTTTTTTTTTTTAGATGGGAGTGGATATTGGGGCATGTAGCACCCGAGGGATCTTATGGGAGGCTATATATGATAAGAATTTCCAACAGGGATCTTATGGAACCCTATGCAAGATAAAAAAATTCCAATGGTGATTAGTACCACTTCACCTATAAACCAACAATACAACAATAGTGCACGGTCTATTCAGAGATGAATAATGACCAATTGAAGTTTTTTCCCTTGAAAACCAAAATGCCATTATATAGTTGATATGTGATTATATAGTTGATATGTGATTCTAGGCAAAGATGAGAGATTCATTTCTCGGCTCTGTTTCTTCACAAAGAAATGCACAAATATCATATGTAGTGATATACAAATTGGTGTGATATATTTTCTTTGTATACATTTTACTTCATTTTTATTATGCTTCTACTTTTCATAACTTAAACAATTTCACACTATTAAATTGCCCCCAAATTGCCCCCAAATAACATCTTTGAATGAAGATCAATAAATGCCTAATACTTTTAAAACTGCCCACATATATGAAGTTATAATATTTTCAAAGACTCTTAAAGGCTTGTTAAATTATCACATGAACTCTTTTTAGCATTATATAAATGCACACATAAAAACAAGTATCATTAAAATTTTCATGGGCCTAGCCTACCCACTACTAATTTTCAACTTTCTCGGTCCCACTTGACTAGATTTTGTGCATCACTACTTGTTTATGTTCGTTATATTTCTTAGAAACGGTGCAAATCCACCAAACTACACCTAGTATAAGGATCCTATCCTAACCTCCCTACTTGGGGTACTTGAGAGTTAGTCAATTAATGTAAGAGGTCATCTTTTTTAAATAACGCCCATCAGATAGTTAGTGGACACTTGCTTAATTTAAAAAGGGTTATTTTTATTATATAAATCCTATCAGGTGGTATGTACTCATTATGGATGGGACCACAAGTAGTTAGGGCAAAGGAAAATTCCTTACTGAACAGGCCCATGGACATTTCTCTCTTTCTTTTAGGATTATTAATACAAAGGTTAACTTCTACGAGCTTCAACTAATTATCTTTTGCATTTCCTTTGTTTTTCACTTGTATTTCATTGAATGTTGTCCATGTTCTATACATTACAAGAGGTATCAAATATCTTTCCTAAGCTAGCACACTCTATATTTTAGAGTTCTTTCTAGGCTAGATATGTGTTTCATCACCTTTAAATAGCATAGAGATATGCCATACAATAGTTAATCTTGTGTTTGGTGAAGAATACACATGGAAAATATAGTTGACATCCCCTAGTTGGACACCTTTGTAACCTCTTTTGGTATGTTTTCAAGTAGTACTACCTGAAAAAACACATGCATTACATAAAAAAACACACGCATATGGATTTGTCTTCCATGTATTCTCAAGTATATCATAAGCATCCTAGGTGAACCTGAATCTAGCATTACATAAACATATCGGTTGTATTGTTGCTATAGTACACCAAGAACAACACTCAATGAGATCACTCTCTCGTACCAAGGATTTGGGTAGTACATGTAAGGGTATGATGTATCCTCCTTAGTTAGCACTGTGAAATATTTGACCAAGTACTAGTGTTGGAAACCCTACGATATATGAGAGAGAGATAACACTTGACACTTGTTCATCCTTAAGACCCTACAAACCCTACTCAAAGGAGGTTATTAATAAAAAATTTATCTTCTACAAGCTTCATCTCATTGTCTTTTGCACTTTCTTCTTTTTGCACTTATATTTCTTTGAATGTTGTTCATGTTATATACATTACAAGAGGTATCAAATCTCCTTCCTAAGCTAGCACACTCCAAATTTTAGAGTTATTTTTAGGATAGATATGTGTTTTGGCACCTTTAAATAGAATAGAGATATGTCATTCAACATTAAACATGTGGTTGGTGAAGAATAAACATAGAAAATACAGCGGGCATCACCTAGTTGGATATTGTTGTAACCTCTTTTGGTATGTTTCCAAGTAGTATTGCATCTGAAAACACCTGCATATGGATTTGTCTTCCATGTATTCTTGATATTGTTAAAATAATTGATGGGATCGTTTTCCTCATGAACCAATATCTCTATTGTCACCCATCCCTAGGCACAAAGCCACCCAGGCACCTTAGGATAAACCCTAGGCTAAATGCAGCAACAACTCAAAACAGATAAACCCTAGCTGCTAAATGCAACAACAACTCAATACAAGTTGAGTGCTACTTCTCCAAGGGTAGCGTACAAGAGAGAGAGTCTCCATATCCACAAAACAAGTACCATACACAACTGCAGCTACTGCAACTACACTACTCTCTCAAACTTGCACCATACTTAGCAAGAATATCACCAAGAGTATTGCCAAGAATATCACCAAGAGTTTCACCAAGAATATCACCAAGAATATCACTCAGAGAGATACCAAGACCAAGAGATGACCATACACCCTTATTCCTCCTTGCAGTTGCAATTGCAGCTGCAACTGCAACTCTCCACAAGACTTGCACTCTGACTGGGTGTACAAATGAGCTAAAACATCATCTATTTATATTAATCTGTCTAGTGACTTTTCTGGCTGGGCCAACCTAACTTTCTAGTAATTATATTTTATGTTTATCTTTTTCCTATGGAGACGACTTGTCCCAACATATGCTTAAAGCCCCACAATGGGCTACAGAGACCATTCCTACAGGAAGGTTAGTCTCAGACTATTTTCTAATCGGGTCATATGTACCATAGAGATCAATCTCTACCCAAATTCCTTAGAAAATATCAGTCCAATATCAACCACCCTAATCGATACATCATGTCCTTAGGGGGTAGACTATTCAACCTAATCGGGCCAATAATTGTGCCTCGAGAGAATATCGGTCCTGAACCATTTTCCTAATCAAGCCACAATTTGTGCCATAGGAAAATACCAGTCCATGATACGTCAACAAACTATCAACCTAGACCATTCTCCACAGGGATAATGTCTGTCCACCAACAATCTGTTCTGCCTGGACCATTCTCTTCCTAGAGAATTTTTTTCCACCAGCACATTGATTATCCATCTAGATGGAAATCATCTCCAACACTAGTGGTAGTCTCCATGGAAATCAGATAGTAGCATACAACTACTACAATTCCATCCAATAGAACACAACTGTGTATATCCATAGTAGTACACAACTACTACCTAGTGGTACAAAACCACTCCTAGTAGCACATGGCTATTAACTAGTGACACACAGTCACTACCAGTGGAACACATCCACCACATTAGCATACAACTATTGTCCAGAGACATATAGTCTCCACAACAATCAAATCATATAATTTGATATCATCCTACATCAACAATGTCATCAACTGCATCACCTCTAAGTCGTACTATCATGATGCAAATGTATTATATCTAATATGTATTGGCGTGATCTGGGGTATCATCTACATCATCTCTAAGTCATACTAGCATGACATATCTAGCATGATGCAAATGCATATATCTAAGTTGTATGTCACCTCTAAGTTGTACTTGCATGATGTAAATCAATGCCTCACTATGTCACCTCTAAGTTGTATGATCATCTCTAAGTTGTACTAGCATGACATATCTAGAATTATGCCAATGCATCATATCTAAGATGTATGCCACATCTAAGATATACTTGCATGATCATATCTAGCATGAAACGAGCCCCATGCATCATCTCTAAGTTCTATGGTCATCTATAAGTCATACTAGCATGACACATCTAGCATGATGTCAATACATCATATCTAAGTTGTATGTCACATCTAAGTTGTACTCGCATGGTCATATCTAGGATGATGCAACTCACCAACATCATCTCTAAGTTGTACTAGCATGACATATCTAGCATGTTGTCAATACATCATATCCAAGCTATATGCCACCTCTAAGTTATACTAGCACGATGCTCCTCAAGCCACTGTATCAACAACTCCAACCATCTGTATCATATCTAAGTCGTACTAGCATGATCATATCTAGCATGATGCAAGAATCATCTTAAGTTGTATGACCATCTCTAAGTTGTACTAGCATGATATATATCTCCAGCTCACTAATAGTCCAGGATGTCACATATCAGAGCTCCCTCCCAACCGAGGAAGTCATATCCTCCCTTTAAACCAAGGGAACAATTTACACAAGCCCCAAGTTGTCCCTCAAGTATGAAAAATTTATCTTGGAAAAAGGATTTGTCAAAATATCTGTAGTCTGCTCATCAGTGGAGATATACTGGAGAACCACTTATCCCCTCTGGACTTTATCACAAAGAAAATAGTACTTGATCTCAATTTGCTTCAATCTATCATGGAACAACGGATTCTATGAGAGCTTCACATAGCTCTGGTTATCACAATATATCGTGGTCGAATCCATCACCTAATCAAACAGTCTAGAAACCAGCTTACAGAGCCACACTACTTTCGTACAAGAATTACAAGATGCAATATACTCTTCTTTTGTAGTGTTGAGTGCAACAAACTTCTATTTTATTCTAGCCCATGATATCATAGCAGATGCCAAAATAAAACACATACCATAAGTACTCTTTATGTCATCCACACTCCCTGCCCAATCTAAATCAGCAAATCCATGCAGTTGTACATCATTGTTTGAGGCATATCTCAAACCATAAGTTATTGTCCCACAAATATATCTCAAGATATGTTTTGCAGCTATCCAATGCTCTTGTCTAGGTTCCACCTGGAACTGGATCAACATGTTCACAAAAAAGCAAATGTCCGACCTAGTATTCACCAAGTACATCAAGGATACAATCAATTGTCAGTATAGGGATGAGTCTACTAGATCAGAATCAAAGTCTCTCAACTTCCTCAAATTTGTTACCATGGGAGTTGCCATGGATTTGCAATCCATCATCCCAAACTTTTGAAGGATATTTACAATATACTTCCCTTCTCCTAGGAAGACTTCACCACGCTTATGTCATACTTCTAATCCCAAATAGTAGTGCATGAGACCAAGATCCTTGATATTAAATTCAATGGCTAGCTCCTTCTTACACTGAATAATGAGAGGCTCTGCACCTTTTAGGAACAAATCATCAACATATAACAATATAATCACAAGTGAATTATTCACAACTTTGTAATAGATATTTGGATCGGCATGACTCTTAGATAATCCAAGTCTTTTCAAGTAGCTATCAATACGTGCATACCAAGCTCTTGGAGCTTGCTTGATTCCATACAAGGCCTTCTTCAACATGCATACATGGGTCTCTCTTGGGTGTACCTCAAAACCTTGAGGTTTCTCTATGTATACGTATTCCCCAATCACGCCATTGAGAAAGGTGGTCTTTACATCCATCTGATGTAAACTCCAACCCATTGATGTTGCTAGAGATATGATGGATCTAATAGATGTATATCTGGAAATCAGAGAAAACATCTCATCATAATATTCTCCCTCATGCTGAGAGAATTCTCTAGCCACAAATCTCGCCTTGTATTTATTAATACTTCTATCCACTGCATGTTTTATCTTGTAAATCCACTTAGGGACAATTTCCCATACATCCTTTTTCATTATTGATATTATTCCATTACGAATTCCTTCTATTCTTTCTACTTGACTGCTTCTTCAAAGGTGGAAGGTTTTGTAATTGGAATATGTTTTTAACTTATTTCTTTATATACTTCCTTTATAATTGATACTTGGTGAGACCATCTGCTTCACCATTGATGAAGTCATCTGCTCCATGCTTGTAAATGTCATTATAGCTCCCTCCTAGAGTTATCACCTGTGACCTGCCTGGAACAAGAAAAATACAAGTATTTCCAGTATAATAACGTTTTCATAAGAACATATCTATGGTAACAAGAATGAATAACAATTTCATGATGATCAACATAGTATGATCAAGGTGAACTGCCCAGGAGAAAAAAAAAGAAATATCTCTCTAGAGGAGATGTTAGTTCATTTTGAAAACAAGTACAATAAGCATATATATCAATAGTATTCACATGCCATCAAGTATTCATTACATCTAGTAGTGATAGAACCTTTCAAAGACTGCGTTCACAATTTGTAATGTAGAAACTATCAATCTTGATGTGTCCAAATTGGAAACTTATCAATTTAATCAAACCTGGAACCTGAAGCCTCAAATGCTATGGAGAGTGTGCTTGTTCTTTTGAATGTATTGAATCCAAGATCACTACTTGGACAAGGTTTCTAGTAAATTCCCATACTCATGCTTTGCTAGATGATATAACTTGAAAACATATACAAGTGCATACCTTTGAAATCTTTGTAGCATTTTCCAACTTATCTTTCTAATCTAAAACTAGACACCATCTTGACAAGAAGAGATTAGAAACTAAATCAGAAGGTTCAATGGTTAAAACAAGCTAGAAACTCTGAAATTTCAACTTTGACCACAAATTCAATTTGACCATAAGTCAACCTTTGACTTTGACGAAAAAATCAAACCTGACATTTTTGCTAGTTGAGGGTGCCAATAGGTGCACTAGGATGTCAAAGAAATATGCCAAATGCTTCACTTTAGGTACCAAAACAAATGGGTTAGGGTTTGTTCCCACTGCAAAACCTGATTGCAACTACAACTGCAACTAGTGTTATAACGAGCTTGACAATGAACTTCACAAACTACCTTCTAGTGGTTAGAATATCTAAAGACAGTGTGGGCCCATAGCCTATTAAATAATTTATGTGATCATTTTCACCATAGAAATATCTCTATTTTCACCCATCCATAGGCACAAAGCCACCCCGAGCACCTTAACCTTTGATAGAATTATTCCAGAAAGCCATACTAGAACCAACAACTAAACCTTAGCTGCTAACTACAACAACAAATTAAGAAAATTAGAACACTAATTTTCCAAGGGTAGCACACAAGAGAGAGAGTCTCCATATCCACAGAACAAGTACCATACACAACTGCAACTATTGCAGTTGCACTACTCTCTCAAACGTGCGCCATACTTAGAAAGAATATCACTAAGAGTATTACCATGAATATCACCAAGAGTTTCACCAAGAATATCACCAAGAGTTTCACCAAGAATATCACCAAGAATATCCCTTAGAGAGAGACAAAGAACAAGATATGACCATACACCCTTATTCCTCCTTGCAGCTGCAGTTGCAACTGCAACTGCAACTCTCCACAAGACTTGCTCTCTGATTGGGTGTACAAATGAGTTAAAACATACTCTATTTATATTAATATGTCCTGTGACTTTTTTGGCTGGGTTGACCTGATGTTTTGGTAATTATATTTTTTGTTTATCTTTTTCCTATGGAGTCGACTTGTCTTTCTAGAAGATAATATTCTAATATTATTTATTCTGCTAGGCCGACTTGTCTTCTATGGTTTTCACACATATGTTTAGGTTTCCCTTACTTCCGAAATATTCCATTATAGTCAAAGGTTACACGTGGATGTTAATACCTCCCACAACTACCGTAACATCAACAGGTATATCATAGTCCCCCTAAGTGAACCTGAATATAGCCTTACATAAACCTATTAGTTGTCTTGTTTCCATAGGACATTGAGAACAACACTCAATGAGATCACTCTCTTGTTCCAAGGAATTGGGTAGTATAGGTAAGGGTGTGATCTATCCTCCTTAGTTAGCACTGTGAAAAAATTGACCAAGTACAAATGTTGGAAACCCTCCAATATATCAGAGCTTTATAACACTTGACACTCCTTTGTCCTTAAGACTCTACAAACCCTAACTTCTATCAAATAAGTAATAGAATTCCTACATATTTGGGAATATCGGGAATTTGGGAACTATGTTAGCACAATAATACTCATTGAGGAGTAATACCCATACAAGAGTAAAATAACAAGTCTAGGTCCTACGAGCACCAATATGGAATACCTATCACAAAAGACGCTTTGAGTAACATTGATCGAATTGGTGTAACTCTCCAATAACCTTTTTTATGTGGGACATTTAGTACATTTGTTTGTGACATTTCTTAAAAGAATCCTCTCAAGCCACTAATCACATTGTGATAACTCTGAGATAACCCTTCGAGTGGTCTCAACTGGTACCACATACCACACTTGACACATGTTAGCCATGGAGGAAAAAGTTTACCAACTTGACATTGATTTTAGGTAGTTTGAATCCTTATTTTCTTAGCTCAAATTAGTTGTTGACACATAGGGAGATAATCTCAACTCCCTCAAAGATAAGATTGATATGCTTCTTATATCCAACTCAATACCCAATAGGACCAATTGGATGGAACAACACATGAATCCACCAAATTTTAATATTCAGTGAATAGAGAGCCTTGCAATAAATAACCATTTTAGGATAACCATAATAATCAAACACCTGTTGAGTGCTCAACACACCCTAAAAGATTTTATGAAATTTTGTCTAATTTGGGTACCAGTTGTTTTATTTTGTTTTTCTTTCTAAATTAAGTCCACCATGGAGGGATTATTCATTTGTTTTCATTTCTCTTAATCAATCAAATCGGATTTGTTTGAACCTATTAATGTGAAACCTTGTGTTTAAAATAACTTGGCATTCTAACTAAGAATCTGCAGCTAAAATTGTGACTAGTGCACTTATGTTTGGCGTCGACTAAATCCGAGAAAGTAAATGACCATACAGTAAAAATAATCGTCAATCATCGATCCATCATCGAAATCGTTAAAAGGCGAAGTAACTTTGCTCTAGTTGTCAGCAAAGAAGATTTAGGAGTTGGCCTTTTTTGTCCATCGGCATTGGCGAAATACGAGAGGTTGAAGCATTTACATGGGCCATAATGAGCCCCAATAGCCGATTATGGATGCATTTGTTCAAGGTCAGTGAAATATCAAAGGGTTAAATCATTAAAAATTTCCGCAGTAACACATTGTAGATCGCCAATCCCGATGCACTTTCGGCATTGGAAAATTTTTGAGGGAACACTTGTTTAAACTTTTCGTCCATCACCGATCCTTCATAATTTTGGACTCAGTAGGGTAGAACCCGTTGTTAAAACTCTTATCTAATAAAATTTCCTAATTATGAATAACATGATTAAACAAAGACACCAAGCTCAAGTGCCACGTGTTTTTTCCACGTAGGCATTTCGTATGGCCTAGTTTCATCCCGAGTCACCTTAGGCTTCCTTGTGTCAAGGTCACACTTCCAAGTCATCTTTTCCATGTAATGTTTGTACGACAAAATGGATCGGCGTCAGATTTTTTTTAGGAGATATCAACAAACATGGTCTAAAGAAATGCCCCAACTCCCGATCCACCCGTTAATTTAGTGGCATGATGGGACTTTTTCATCACATAGTAAGATCAAATTTCACCATTTAATAGGCCAGTAAATGTTTCACTCCACATACGTCGCTAACCTGTGCACCGATTGAAAATCGAGAATTTTAAATCGTCGATAGGCCACATTATATCCTGCACCTGCGTCACCAACCTACAAATGCATTTAATCTTAAACATAATGAAGATCCGGCGACAAATTTTGTAGAACCACACTCATATCTCGAATTGAATAACTGATGCGACAAGGTAAGTATCATCTCTATTTAAATCACTAAAAAAACATCGAACACCCCATTCTGCACACAATTTTCCATTTCTAGAGTAGTTGAAGAAGCGAAGACAACGTCTCAAGAGTGGCATTTGATTCTCAGACTTTTAAAAACCAGGTTAAACTAACGCGAACAAGAGGTATGTGTTAATTTTTATCAGTTCGACGGTCATAATTTTTATATATGAGCATTCGATTTGCTACACAGTGTCTAATGATCTATCTGTAGGGAAATATGCCTCCAAGGAAGCTAATGACCAGGCGCTCGTCAAGGGCACCAAAATTAAAGGAGGAAGACATTGGTGAAAGGGCTTCTCCCGACACTGTGAGGAAGTTGGAATAGACTCCCAGGGTGTAACCAGTCATTAAAACTTCGACGAAGAAGGAATTTATTCAACCCCATGATTTTTGCGATACAGAAGAAACCATTGGATCTAAAATAATTCTCCCACAATGGGGAGATCTATTCAAAAAAATCAATCGGGAGGATTACCTAGAGTTTATCCCACACAACATTCTAGATGTAAGGGCGCTTGATGACCAAGTTTTCCCAAACATTCAACGGTCATTCTTTCACATGGTAGCCTGTCAAACTCCAATATTCCCATGCATCAAGACCTTGAGTTGGCTAATTTATCACACAGACTTGCATAAATTCCTGATCAACGATGAGAATGGCAGATGTGTCAGATTTTTTCTCCCGACATAGGTCTAGAAGTACTACAAACTCAGGGACCCGGAGGAATGTTTGAACACAAAATTCATGGTGAAGTTCTATGAATTCCACGACACCAGTTGATTGATGGCATCATGGTGGAAGGAAGACAAGAAATTCAAAAACCAGAGAAATGAATGGTATGGGACAACAAACCTAAGCGAGCCATATATCTACTTAATGGCTCTAATTTGCTGGTTATACGGGGAAAGGGACTGCTCCAAGTTCTCAGAGGCATGGATGCCTATGGTGTACACTGTGGCTATTTCAGGGAGTAGTTTCAACTGGGGATAAATCATCTTCGAGAAATTGAGTACCAATGTATTGCAGGCTCAGACATCGAAAGAAGAAGAAGTACACACTTTTCACATGGCCTCGTATCTGCTAGATGTGATCTACAAGAGGAATGTCTTCACTGGTATGAATTTAAGCTGACACATTGCAGATCTATCTGTTCATGTCTACTTCAACATCCTATGGGAGAACAAGTACAAAAATTCTTATTCCCTTATTTGTGATGAATTCATCGCCAGGATTTATTTCATTATATTTAAAAAGGAATGCCCAAGGCTATCTGTAGCTGCTAAGAAAATGATCTCGAGAGTAGGCCACTAGTATCTAGATGAGCACAAAACCCATATCAGGGTGTTTGGGGCCACCAAAGCACCACATTTTCTCCCTGATCACATCCTAGACCGCCTCATCGTAGGAGAAATATGTTATCAGACTATCCTGTAGGGCTATAACACCACTTTGGTTAAGGACAATAAATGAGCATTTATACCCTACAGTTTCCATGTGGGGTTTTATATAGTGAAGGAAAATGCTCAAGATAAACAAGAGGGTTTGAGTCAGCTGGAATACAGGTTCCCGACAGGTCAGTTTCGCAAGCATGACCCTAAAGGCCTAGTCCTCCAACACACTTCACAAGTCTCTTCATGCTGGTCATACGCACATGAAAAGTTTGAAGATGAGATTTTTCATAGAATGTTATCAGGACTGGGAGGAGGTATTACAGATAAAGGATAACTCGAACATGACTAGATTCAAATCTATGAGCATGGATGATCAGGTCAAAACAATAGAGTAGTCAGCTCAAGAATCTCTTCGGGTTAGAGAAGAAATCAGAGCAGGAAAAACCATAGAGGCACAAAGGAGAGGGTTGTTTTTACTAGAAGGATCCCAGAGAGTCATCAACTAGCTAGAGAATGATCCTCAACTCATGGAAATGATGAGGATACCCTCAGAGGACCCAATCACAATCAGAGAGGATCCAAATGGATCAGAGTTAACACAATTGTAGGAAACCACTGGTCAGGAAAACCCCAAAGTTCCATCACCACAGACTAGATCATTCGTGACCATTCCAACCCAATATGAGAGTCCAAGAACACAACGTGAAACGAGTGTGAAAAATCCCCTGTTTGATCTCATAACCATCTATGATGATGAAGAGAGTTCAGAGGTCTCACTAGTAACTTCGATACTAATTACATAAGAGAAGGAACCTAAGAAAACATCTACTCCAAGTCTCAATGCATCAGTTCAAAACCATTTGCAAGGAGACCATGAGGTCGAAAGTGTCTTGGACATTGAGTTTCTCAACCTATCGGGGACCCCAAAAGACAACTTCAAAGAGGATCTAGAATCAGGTGGACACAAAGGAAGTGCAACAACAAGAGACTGACACCTCAATAGTCAATCACCAAGTAAGTACTGAACCTATCACCGACTCTTCAATTTTGTTCGATACCTCACCAGCCGATGAACACCAGATGAAGGTTGAGCCATCAGAGCATATGAAAGAAGTACATGAACCAGTCCTAGAACAAATACACATAGCAGGGAGCTTGGGAAACACTCTAACCTAAGGAGAAAAACAAATCCATGAGCCTATTGATGAGGTCGTTGATATACAAGTGATTTCTTATGACAGGAAGAGGAAAGATATCATGAAGAGTACCACCAAGAAGTGAAGACTCATGCTGGATAGCTCGATTCTCATCACCACAGAGGAGAAGTTTCTCAACACAGAATAGGCAAATACATCTGAGCTCATCAACGCAGGGATGGCTATCACTGATGCCTCGTTGGATTAAGTAATTTGAGATGAACAAGAACTGGTCACTGCACTAAATGAGTTAGATCATCTGCGCTATTTGGAAAAATACTATCAAGACTCAACGTAGGCCACAATGTTTCTGAAGAATGAGTTCCAAGATGATTATGCAAATTTCACAAACGAACGACATCTTTTCACTGTAGGTATAGCCAATTTCCAAAAATATACTCTTATGGAACTGGAAACGTACAAGGACGTGGAGATATGGTATGGAAAAGCATACTAAGTGGTATAAATAATTGACTACATCAAC
Source organism: Picea sitchensis (assembly GCA_010110895.2). NCBI lineage: Eukaryota > Viridiplantae > Streptophyta > Pinopsida > Pinales > Pinaceae > Picea > Picea sitchensis. Next base: position 173,244 of record SNQJ01S0027036.1, on the reverse strand, counting down.
ACAGTGCAGAAGGGTCGAGATGTAGAGGATCATGGTATTCGAGTGCTAAGGGATAACAACATCTCTCGGATTAGGAAAGAAGCCAAATACTAGGTAAGTATGTCCCAGGAACCTCAATGGGAGATACATAAGAAGTGGGCCAAGTGTGATAAGGGATGGGAAAATATCAAACGGGAGATGAAAGGCATTGGCCTCCAAGAATTCAGCTCATCCGAAGACTTTGTCGACGTGCATGACATAGTCAAGCGACATGCAGAACAAGACTCAACATGGGAAATAGAGATCGCACAGGTGGAGAGCATGGAATCAAGTCAAATACAACATTTTATGGAACATCTGATCAAGGCTCGTGCAGTTCTGCATTGGTTGAGTGTAAAAATAATCAAATATAGAGAACGAGAAGTTGAAGTGAAAGAGATCCTTTCATCCTCGATGGATCAACACAAATTCCCGTATGCTAACACATGCGAGGATATATTTGTCAAGTGGTAACAATATGAGAAGAGTCATCCACTCTAGTATAACCATGAGATGGTTTCAAAGAACGAGGAGATCGAGTGCCACATAGTGATATCTTGTTTTACTTAACTTAAACTTGTAGCAACTATTTTTAGACAGTAATTATTTATAAATAAAGGGACTGACCTTTTAGAAAAGGTCGATGGTTTTGGGAAGATAACTTCTTTTGGAGAATTGTAAAGAACTATTTTTGAACAACCTTAATTGAGAAGTCTTGTTTAGGACTAGAGACAAAATTATGTTTTTCATCAAATTAGTTATGTGACTGGATTAAGGAAGAATTACTTCCAACTTTTATTTCATTAATTGATGTTGTAATGAGTAAGATTTTTTGAATCTGTTGATAATTTATCTATTTCAATATTTTTTGTAGTTCTTTTGTTCTTAATGATGGAAAGCAAATCATTGTGTTAATGTGTGATTGATGGTAGAGCTAAGGAAACTATTTTTCATGCAATCATATTATTACATACGTATTTTTCTTAAGATAAGTGTATCTCAGTCAATGTTGAAATACCAGCAAGTTAATGTATTAGTACTAGGCTTGTAAGAGGTGTGAATATCTTTTTTTGCATGCTTGAGCCTGAGGGTTATCCCAATCTCAACCTTGTTCAGTAGATAAGAATCCTTTCTATCATTTGGTTTATACCAGAAAATCTCATTTTATCAGACTCATCTAATAAAAGAAAAGACAAAAAGAGAACATTTAATTTGGAGGAACTTTCATAGAAAGACATCCTATCAATCACCAAGTAAATCGCATCGATAAATTATCTAGACCGAAAGGTCTGGAGAACTGTTCTACCATCAAACGTTGCAGAGTCTAATTGGGACTCTAAGGCGGGTTTGGTTCTTGCTGTTGAGTTAAAGGAATCTCAGACCCCTCAACAGGTGCTAGAAGGAGGGCTTGAATGAATGAATGGCTAACAATAATTCTGATATAATATTTCACATAGCCTACAGATTCAAAACAACCCACATGCATGACTAGTCATTCTCAAGACAGCCCACATATAACGAGTACTCCCGAAACGAGTAACTCACCCTAGCATGAGGAAGAAAACATGTTCTCTAAAATACCTTACACTCTTCCCCATGAGGAGTTGAACCAATTCAGAATAATCACAAGAGCTTATGCTCGGAAAATTGGATCGTTACCCTTAGCCCCGTTACTTCCTCATATAAAACAAGTAAGCAAACCAGTGGTCAATACCCCTGATTCGGTTTTTGTTCACACATTAGAAGACCTAATATATTTTTCCCTCACTGAGATCGAACAACCCCTCAATCTAATCCCCGAAACACCAGTTGGTAACTACTTGTTGGCCCCCCAACAATCCCCCTTGAAGTGTTTGTAAAACAATCAAGGAGACACCCTTGACCATTCAAAAATATCGCTTTCATGACATCTGACTCTATCTTACTTGATCTAAGAAGATGATTTTATGGATTAATTTGGTGTGATAGCTAGCTTGTAATGACTTCACAAAATTGTATCCACTGGATTTTTGGTCTTTTGATAGTCCTTTTATCTTTTTCTGATTTTTTCTTATTTGAGCGGTTTGTTTTGAATTGTGTGAATATTTTGTGATTTAAATGTTTCCACTGGACATTATTACGTTGAATATTCTAACTATCGAAAATGAATTTAACATTGATTCTTCATTCTTATATCGATTATTTTTCATTTTGAATTTCTTGATTTTCAACATGAAAATTCAAAACAGGAGTATGAAGGATTGTGTGATGCCTTTCAATGATTAGCAAATGGTTTCATAACATGTTTTTATTTTCAGGTCTTCTATGTTCGTTAATGAATTAAAAATATCATTATCATCATGATTCGACAATAGAATCCTGAAATAGATTTACTTTTATACACTTGTTCTTGTTTTCCTAATACTATTTGATGATATTCCAAAAGGGAATGATCTCATTTTAGCATGAGCTAGAGAAATAGATTTCGAGGAATAATCAAGACATGATTTTCTTTGGTCTTAGTCTTAATGGTCATAATTTCCTTATCATGACTTAAAACTATGAACAATGGTTATGTATTTTGACCTTTTGTTTGAATTACATGTCATTACAAAGGTCAAGACTATAAATTTTTTATTGTTACTATCATGTCATCATTTTCAAGTCATTATTGTTATTACTTGGTCATTATGCAAAGTTCTTTGCAATCAATTGTTTCAACGATCGTTCTCAATAACCACATAATTCAAAAAATTGAATTGATTACATGTTACACTATGTTTAATACATGAGGGTAATAAAACAATTGAGAATTGCATTGTTTACCATCAATTAAATGGAAAAGTGGCCCAAGAGTTGTCCAATGATTTAACAATTCATTTTTGTACATTTGTTTATGGTTTGTTTGTAAAATAAGCATAGATATGAGTTTTTTTTTTTTTTTTTAGTATTGTTTCATTATATTAATAATTAAATATTTGATTTAAAACAATACATAATGGAACATTCCATTGTTATTGTTGGTCCTAAGGTCTACACCTGAATGCTAAAGGGAAAATCTAGGCCACCTATCAATTTAGAATAGTTGTTTGTTTAAATTTTTTGTTGGTTGGTCAGAGGGTTATTCTACCAAGACAAAAGCAAGGTTTGGTTGGAAAAATGATATGGATGTGGGTCCTCCTTGGCTGGTGGCACACTAATCATAGACGAGTGAAATAATAGAAAACAAAGGGAAACAACAAACTACTAAATGAATAATATGTTGCAAGAAGTTCAATACTTAAAATATCATTTCAAGACATTAAACGTGTATCAAGATACGGTTACTCCTTCAAGTTGCGATAAAAAAAAATCTTCACCAAGAATTATCTATTTTCACAGGTTGTGTATCAATAAAGACAAGTTACATAATAGCTTAAAGGAAATGACATGTATTTTTACAAATCAAAAACTGCATTCAAGATAAGATAAAAAAACATGAAGATTTGAATGAAACACTGTCATCAAGAGTATGTTCACTAGGTAGAGAGATTTAATCCATGCATAGATGTAACACCCTGTTTCCCCCAGATTGTAAATATAACTGAACTGGCCAAGGACTATGGCAAAAACTCATAAGTATGAATATGTGTTGTAAATGGACCTG
>SNQJ01S0027036.1:154635-169591 GCA_010110895.2 Picea sitchensis | reverse complement strand
GAGACAAAATAAGTCGACGGATGAGATCTCGTCGGAGGACCCATAGTCATTCACAACCATTAGATTGACGGAAGTAACGAAGGCGTTACATACCGTGACCCTTTGTCCTCTATCATCGTGAGCAACGAGAAATTGGGATCGTAAAACTCCAAGACCCAAACGAACAAATCTAGACCGTTAGATCTCGGTCCAATTACCTGTCAGGCGTTGGATCTGGAGAAGCTGCGCAGGGGTTAAGCGCAGGGGTAGGCATGCGAGGAAATGATATGAACCGTTGGATCTTGGATCATAGTCCCGACAACCGGCAGATCTGGAGAATATGCACCGGAGTTAAACTCTAGTGTGCAGAGGAAGAGTCCTAGCCGTTGATCTCGAAAGGAGATGTGTCAACATCCCGGAGAAGTCATCGGGACAACAGTTTCATCGGGTTTTTGTTGAGTCTGAGAATCGAGACCTTGTGGTCCTCGAAATCCCGAGAACGGATCCTAACCATTGATCTCGGTAGGACACGTGTCAGCGTTTGGGAGGCATCGGGATTTTTACCATTGGAGATTTAGGGAGTATAGAACCATTGCATATTGAAATCGCGATACGCGATTTCCCGATCAGATATGGACCGTCCATTGTACAGGATGCGTGTCAGAGGATCCCGTAGAGTCATGGATCGGGAAATCAGGGTTTTCGAAGATAAGGAAACAATGTCACTGGGAATCGCGATCGGCGATATCTCGACGGTGACGTAAGCAAGGTGGGACCACTAGAGTTAGAGTGAAGGACAGGTGTCCATCATCTAGGAAGAGTCGGGAAACCCATAGGAAAATCCCGGTACAATCATAGCCGTCCATCTGTGAGACAGGTGGCTGCCATCGAGAACCATTGGCGATTGGCCCATCAGAAAATCGGAGTTCTCGAGGCCATGAGGATCAGGACATCATAAGTCCCGAAACCCCGAGAATCAATCCGGGCCGTTCGTCTGCGAAGACAGGTGGCAAGAGATTGGGCGTCGTTGGAGTTTTATTCATCGGAAGTTTTCGATGGTAAGGAAATTGTGCAACAGGAAATCGCGATCCGCAATTTCCCGATGGGATCAACATCGTCCATCAGCGAGGATGCGTGGCGAGAGATCCCAGAAAGTCGGAGTTCGGCAAATCGGGAATCGGCATATCAGGGATTTCAAGGACATGAAACCCTTACATTACAAAACCGCGATATGTGAAATCCCGATACCATCATGAGCCATTGATACAAGGGACACGTGGCAAGCATCCGGAGAGAATCGGGGATCGGGATATCGCGAGCCCCAGGTATAGGTGTTTTGTGTCATCGCAAATGCCGAAACCCCGATGGAAGGTTATGCGACTGCAGTCATATGATAAGTGGTCACATGGACCATGGTATAGCCAAGGGGGATAGCCAGTGTAAAGGCGCGTCGAGAGTCCAGAGGACTTGTGCACCATGACATTGAAAGGCGCCAAGCCCCGATAAGAATTAAGACTGTGGTCTTGTGAACGTTGTGGTCGTATGGACCAAAGGCTTAACCAAGTGGGGCTGAGGCTCCCAATGGGCGCATCGGAAATTCATTTCTTCAGTGATCGGGGATTCGAGAGGACAGGGACCCTCGACACCGTAACCTCCGAAACCCCGAATCCCGATATTTAACCAGGGATTGGCGTTTCGCAAATGCCGGTTTCTGGAGATTTCTCATTTGTGGGAGATTAACCCAAAATTTTTAAAATTATGATAGTGGGTGTGTTACAATAGAACAGGTCCAACCAATCTGATGTAGTGTTATCCTTTCCCAAAAAATACGACCACCCCCAAAACATTCAAAGACCCCCTATTTAACAGAGTTGCAGAGGTTCTCGTCCTTCGAGGATTGAGACCTAATTTTAGGTAACTGTCTATAGAAACAAATATTATCTTCACTAAGACATTGGACTTAATAATAAAGAGTGGTTCTTATCACAAACAAAATACCACTCTTGTATCTAATCTAAGAAAAATTTGGAATTAATCAACTAAAAACTACTACTGTCTCTGAGACAGAACTGATGCATGCGCTAGAGGAATTGAATTGGCAGAAAATAGGCCTTGGAGTGACAAAACATAGCTCTGTGTTGAGTAATGGCACATCTGCGATATTTTGGAGGCCATTGGAGACAATTGGCTACATGAGAAGATCTTTGCTTGAGGAAGAGGTAGTCTGCTGAAGTGTTCTCGAACCAATCTACGTCAACTTATGACCGAGACTTACCTCTTTGTTTGTTTCTAATCTTTAGGAAGTTAAGCGCACTCTGTTGCGACTGTAACTGGCCCTTCTTATCGCTTTCTCTGTGATGAATTGGTTGTAAACAGGAAGACATGGAGGTGAGCGTCCAATAGGAAGACGTGATTTCTTGAAGGTGGATGACATGGATGTAGATGAAGTAGAGGTGAGTGGAGGTGACGTGGTGACCTGATGCCATATAAGAACGTGATTGCATAAGTTGTTGAGGGTGTTTTGGGTCCACACTTCTCTGGCCCCCACAATCCCCCACAAGCTACCACATACCCTTCCAACAATACCATGGTTCCAATTGCGGGACCGATTTGGAAAATTAATGTTCAAGCAGTTTATGTTCCCGCAATGAAGTGTGGTCGTCGATCTAATTGCAATCTATGATCTGGGTGATATTCCTCTGCTGCAAGGATCAATGGTTCTTGTTGATTTGAGATCAACAATCCAGATTCACTTCAGGATTTTTCGTCTCCTTGCTCATGTAATCCTCCAAAGTGTCATATATCCGAAGAGGGATATCTTTCGCCATGTGTCTTTGTTGATGGATGGTCCATATTTGCTTTGGGAGTTTGGGCTTCGGGAGTTTGTAAATGTTATTCTTGGAAATCTCCCGGAGTGTTAAGTCCCTGAAGTGAAATATCTGCCTCCACGTGTCCTTACTGATGGACAATCCATATTCACTTCGGGACTTCAAGAGCTTGTAGATGTTGTGCTTGGAAATATCTCAAAGTGCTAAGTCTCCAAAGTGAAAGATCCGCCTCCACATGTCCTTGTTGATGGATAGTCCAGATTCACTTCGGGACTTCAGGTGTTCGGGCTTCGGGATTTTGTAGATGTTTTTCTTGGAAATATCCTATAGTACTAAGTCTCTGAAGTTAGAGATCTTCTTCCATGTGTCCTTGATGATGGACGGTCCAGATTCACTTCGGGACTTCGGGTGTTTGGGCTTCGGAAGTTTGTAGATGTTGTGCTTGGAAATCTCCCGGAGTGCTAAGTCTTTGAAGTGAAATATCCACCTCCATGTGTCCTTGCTGATGGACGGTCTAGATTCGCTTCGAGACTTCGAGTGTTCAGGCTTCGAGAGTTTATGAATGTTGTGCATGGAAATATCCCAGAGTGGTAAGTCTCTGAAGTGACGTGGCAAGCTCTCAAGACTTCGGCTCTTCGGGACTTCAGGTAATTATTGTACTTTGTGGGTCCACTCTTGATGTTCAACCCCACGTGATTCTGACACTTCGAATGCACAAAAACCATCGATCTGATTGTCCTGATGGATCTCCACCGTCGAAAGTTAACTAGTCTTTTCCCACAATTTGAGCCCGAAATTGAATGCTCTGGATTGCTGCATTTGTCCACGGGCATTTCCTGTGCATAAAAAAATGCTCGGTTGACCTATTGTGAGCTCAATCAATGGAAAACATGATGACAAGAATTCCAAACCAAATACGACATGTAATTATCCTTCAAGGAAAATAGAAACAAAAATGCACAAAGACTCAATCAAGAAAGAAACGAATAAGAACCAAGTCACTGAGTAATGGGAAACTGACTTAACCAACCAGAAGAGGAAAAATTGATGAAGGCATAGGGAAAAGAGAGGAGCGGCAGGGGTGCATACCTAGGTTACAAGATTGGCTCTAACTGGGGATAACTCATCCTTGTGAGGTGCTAAGAACTGTAGATCAGTGCCTTGATATTAAATAATTTCTCTTACCTTCCATTTCTTACCTTTTTTTGTCTGCCAACCCTGTGTTATCGACTATTGTGTCTCAGCCATGCATTTTATTGAATTAAAAAATGAGACTACACCCCAGTTCCTTGTTGGGCTATGGAGTCTTTACTGAAACTTGAAACTGCAGCTAAACCCCAGTGCCTTTGTTGGGCTATGGAGTCTCTTATTCAAACAAGCTACTAAAAACCAACACACTGGAAAACAATCTGCGATCTAAACATTAAAAAACATGCTCGAACTATGATCTTATTCTCCTACTACCTACTCTATTCAACTGAAAACCAACTCAATCATGTGTAATTCCACTTCCAATGAAACCAAGAAAACATTTGACTGAGAACCATAACTTTGTGCAGGTCACTTTTTACAATAATCCAAAGAGGATATATCAAATGCGACAAAAAGTTGGCAGGCATCTGGTACTTACAGTTGCAAATAATGATCATGCTAAAAATTCCAACCTTTGGGATTTTGGAAAAATAAGAATCCATCCATCTCGCTATTGGATATTGAAGCTCATGAAAAGCCTCCAACTGGTTGAGAGGACAAAGTTGTTGTTGTGTAAGATATGCATTATAGACAAGACTGAGATTCTCCTATTGTTGTTGAAAAGGCTCATGAAAGTCATGATTCACAATCATAAAGGGCAACAAAATACCCCTGATATTGCTCATCTTTTTGTTTGAAATGAACAGGTATGTCTTCTGCATTGCTGGTTTTTCCTCGTTCTAGCTCCAGAATGTCATCTTCAGACTTATAGATTTCTTGTTGCTCAACAATTTCAGAAGGAAGGGGAAAAAATTGCTCGTAACCTTCATCATAGAACAATATTTATGAGAACATAGAACAATATATGTATCATAACAACGACTATCTAAGTCACCTAGAATAATGCAACATGTATCCAAAGCCTTGTTATCATCAATTCCATCATTAATGTAATTCCCAACATCATCTTTTTGAATAAAAGGATCAGAATAAGACTCATATGTAACCGAATCTTCCTCCACTTCCTCAACTGAAAGGTCCCCTTTATTTTCACTACTAGAATAACTAATAAGTGACTGTCGAATATGAGATTCAAATTCTTCACAGTTCTCAAAAAGTAAATCAGCTGGAAAAAACCTTTTACAATGCTTACTGAATGTAGCATGGAACTGTTCCAGGGAGGAGATGCTAGCAAGGGGAAAGGATCGATACCACTCACGAGAATCTCCCTCTAATGAGTACATGAACATATTCATTAATACATCCTCATGATGTATTCCCCACTAATGCATGAGTTCATGAAACTCAAGAAAATTCTCAACAGGGTTGTCATCTCTATGTTCTCTAAATCTAGGAAACAAATCACCCCACTCATTTGTAGTAGGAACAACATTTGGAAAAACAAGAACAAACGAGAAATTTAATGGAGCAAACCTCTGAGCCAAGATGGTTTCCATCTGAAAATATGACTTCCTAAAACTATGGAGTCCTCACTAGATTCTTTAACCATGGAGTTTCCAGGTGAATGATATGCAGTATGAATGTGTCTGGTCTTTGTTCACCATCAAATATCAAATCTGATCATTGTCGTTCTCCCAGGGAAATATATTTCATTACTCAGTCCTCGGAAACAACACCAAAAGATGTTGGTCCTAATGTATGCACCCAACTGCTAAAGGGAAAAGCTAGGCCACCTATCAGTTTAGAATGGTTGTTTCTTTTATTTATTTTTTGGTTGGTCAGAGGGTTATTCTACCAAGACAAAAGAAAGGTTGGGTTAGAAAAATGATATGGATGAGGGTCCTCCTTGGCTGGTGGCACACTAATGAGAGACCAATGAAATAATAGAAAACAAAGGGAAACAACAAACTACTAAATGAATAATCTGCTGCAAGAAGTTCAATACTTAAAATATCATTTCAAGACATTAAACATGTATCAAGACATAATTACTCCTTCAGGTTGCGATAAAAAAAAAATCTTCACAAAGAATTATCGGTTTTCACAAGTTGCGTATCAATAAAGACAAGTTACTCAATAGCTGAAAGGAAATGGCATGTACTTTGCACAAATCAAAAACTGCATTCAAGATAAGATAAAAACACATGAAGATTTGAACGAAACATTGTCATCAAGAGTATGTTCACCAGGTAGAGAGCTTTAATCAATGCATATAATGGGTCCAACCAGTCTGATGTAGTGCTATCCTTTCCAAAAAAAATCGACCACCCCCAAAACATTCAAAGACCCCCTATTTAGAAAAGTTGTAGAGGTTCTCATCCTTCGGGGACTGGTTCTGAGAATCCCACACCAGTTGGTCCAACCTGTCCAACTGACATAGCTAAAGTAGGCATATGAAGGAGGGATTTATGGAATGAATCGTCTAAGTGTTGTCTTTGCCCCAATGAAATATTGAGACCTAATTTTAGGTAACTGCGTGTAGAAAAAATTATTAACTTCACTAAGACACTGGAATTAAAAAGCAAGAATGGTTCTTATCACACACAAAATACCACTCTTGTATCTAATCTAAGAAAATGTTGGAATTAATCAACTAAAAACTACTACTGTCTTTGATACAGAACTGATGCATGCGCTGGAGGAACTGAATTGGAAGAAAATAGGCCTTGGAGTGACAAAACAGAGCTCTATGTTGAGTAATGGAATGCTTGCAAGTCATTGGAGGCCACTGGAGACAACTAGTTGCATGGGCAGATCTTTGCTTGAGGAAGAGGTAGTCTGCTAAAGTGTTCTGGAACCAAACTGCGTCGACCTGTCACTAAGACTTACCTCTATGTCTGTGTCTGAGATTTTGCAAGTTAAGCACACTCTGTCTTGACTATAATTGGCCCTTGTTCTTTCTTTCTCTATGATGAACTGGTTGTGAATAGGAAGACGTGGAGGCAAGCTTCCAATAGGAAGACAAGATGCGTGAAGGTGGATGACGTGGATGTAGATCAAGTGGAGGTGAGTGGAGGTGACATGGTGATTGTATATCATATAAGCACATGATTGCGGAAGTTGTCGAGGGTGGTTTGGGTCCACACTGCTCCGGCCCCCATAATCCCCCACAAGATTCCATGTACCCTTCCAACAATACCATGGTTCCAATTGAGGGACCACTTTGGAAAATTAACGTTTGAGTAGTTTACATCCCCGCAATGAAGTGTGGTAATCAATCTAATTGCAGTCTTTGATCTGGGTTATATTCCTCTGCTGCAAGGATCAACGCTTCTTATTGATTTGATATCAACAGTCCAGATTCGCTTCGCGAGTTTGGGCTTTGGGATTTTTTGTCTCCTTTCTCGCGCAATCCTCCAAAGTGTCGTATATCCGAAGAGGGATATCTGTCGCCACGTGTCCTCGTTGATGGACGATCTAGATTTTCTTCGGGAGTTCGGGCTTCGGGAGTTTGTAAATGTTGTGCTTGGAAATATCTTAAAGTTTTAAGTCCCCGAAGTGAAATATTTTCCTCCACGTGTCCTTGTTGATGGATGATCTAGATTCACTTCAGGACTTCAAGTGTTTGGTCTTCAAGAGTTTTTATATGTTGTGCTTGGAAATATCCCGGAGTTCAAAGTCTCTGAAGTGAAATATTTTTCTCCTAGTGTCCTTGCTGATGGATGATCCAGATTCACTTCGAGACTTTGAGTTCTGAGGTTTCAGGAGTTTTTATATGTTGTGCTTGGTAATCTTCCAGAGTGATGAGTCTCTGAAGTGAAAGATCTGCCTCCACGTGTCCTTGCCGATGGACGGTCCAGATTCACTTCGGGACTTTGAGTGTTCAGGATTCAGGAGTTTGTAGATGTTGTGCTTGGAAATATCTTGGAGTGCTAAGTCTTCGAAGTGAAATATCCGCCTCCACGTGTCCTTGTTTATGGATGGTCCATATTAGCTTCGGGAGTTTATGAATGTTGTGCATGGAAATATCCCAGAGTGGTAAGTCTCTGAAGTGACGTGGTAGGCTCTCGAGACTTTGGGACTTCGGCTCTTCGGGACTTCAAGTAATTATTGTACTTTGTGGGTCTTCTCTTGATGTTAAACCCCGTGTGATTTTGACACTTCAAATGCATGAAAACCATCGATCTGATTGGCCTGATGGATCTCCACCGTCGAAAGTTAACCTGTATGTTCCCACAATCTGAGCTTGAAATTGACCGCTCTGGATTGCTGCGTTTTTCCACGGGCATTCCCTGTGCATACAAAAAGGCTTGATCAACCTGTTGTAAGCTCAATCAATGGAAAACATGATGACAAGCATTCTGAACCAAATACGACATGTAATTATCCTTCAAGGAAAACAGAAAAAGAAATGTGCAAAGAATCAATCAAGAAATAAACGAATAAGAACCAAGTCACTCAGTAATGAGAAACTGACTTAACCAACCAGAAGAGGGAAAATGGATGAAGGCATAGGGAAAAGAGAGGAGAGGCAGGGGTGCAGACCTAGGTTACAACAATTATTTTCAAATATTTTTGTTATTATTAGGGTTTGATTTTTTTAGCATGAAAGACGTTTAAATTATTTATTTAATTTTGTTTGTTATTATTAATAATTGTTTTGATTGTTTTGTTTAAAGGATCTCATACTCCATATCATGGAAGAGAGTTGGAATTGCTTGTTTTGAGAGAATAGTTGCTAAAGGATTGAAATGAGAAAACTAAAAAAATCGCTTCACTTCTCAGGAGGCGAAATCAAATATTCATTTATGGGAAAACAGTAACGAATTTATGGAAATGCTCGAAAACCCATCTTCAGAATGGACCCATTTAACTTACTGAAGAGATTTTTCCCAAAAAAACACTTGATTTGAGAGATATTTTTGTTTCTTTATGAGGGAAATTTCGAGTGGTGGAAATTTTTAGTGAGGTCGAGACTGTTCATTCATTGCATAAATATATGAGAAAGTTCAGAGCCAAAGGAGATCCAAGAAATCCAGAGGAGGATTGTTATCCTTTCTTTTTTGTATATTTTTTATGTTGTAAACTTTTTCTTTTCAAAAGGAGTAACGAATGGTTGGAATTTTGGGAGAATGAGCCAATATTTTCGAAGAAGAATATGAAATTCCAGATTGCTTAATGGATTTTGTCATGTGATTAAAATGGGTTTGTTTTCATTATAATATCTTAATTTTCATTTAATAATTGATTATGCATTGATTTAAATTAGCTTTAGTATGTTTTATCAATACATGGTTAATTGCTATCCTTTATGTATTAATTTTTTCAATTTTTAAGAGTCTATTATCCCAATTATCTTGATCTTGGCGATTGTATTATTTTGATACAAATATTGTATTATATTGAGTTTATTCATGTAATTCAGATTTGTAAAGATATAATTGTTCCATTGAGATTTTTCTTATTGTTAATGAATCTATTATATCTTCACTAAGGATCATGATTTGAAAGTTGTTCTTTATGCATTTTAAATAAGATTTAAATTGTCAATCAAAGTGATTTTTATCTTGACACTGTCAGAATCTTAGAATTATATAACCTTTTGTTATATATTTCTCTTAACAGATAGGTTGTTGGACCAACATTATAGAGGAAGGCACAACCAAAAGTTCTCTTTAAATACTGGCCAGTTATAGGTTAATGATTTTCTTTTTGTTTTGATTTATATTTTGTGAATGTAAATTAACATTTAAGCTTAAATACTTTGTTTATTTAAGTTAAAACATTATTATTTACATTCATTTATTTTCCTTTTTTAGTTTCGAGATTAAAATTAGATTAATAGTATGTTCTAGATCTATTTAATTTTGCATGAGATTTGGTTCTCTAGTACAACCTTAGTTTACAAGGTTTCTAGTAAATCTTGTACCCATGCAAAACTTGTAAATTTTGTGAATTTATGTAATTAAGTGTAAGGTTATCTAATATAATAGATCATTGTAAATACTTGAAATCTAACAATTAGTAGTTAGGATCTTAAACAACTTTTCATTTATTTATTAGATCTATTTATCGTCTAACGGAGTCGTTAAATCCATCAGGGGTAGTTATTCCAAATGGATTGGGTTATTTAGACAACCTCAGACTGGACTATTTCCTTCCAGTTGACTATGTGTCATAAACGCCCGTTAAAAAATGGTGCTAGAAGGAGGGAAAGGTAAATTTAATGATTAAATGTTTTACCCCTCATCCTGTCATAATTCTAGATTTATAAATTTTTCTTCTATGTCATCTTGAAATGCACTAGAAGGCAGGCCAGACTGACAAGCTGGCCTTGTAGGAGTCTTTGTTTCGAATGTATTTAATTTCCCATGGCTCCCCAAATCACTGTGTTGGAACATGCTTTCCACTTCTCATTACCTGATATTCCCAACAATACAATCTCTTGCTTGTCCAAACTCACCTTTGATGGTGAGGGGAATGTAACTGCAAAAGACCACCTTAACAAGTTTTTGTGTAAATGCATCAAGCATGATATTTATAATTTAAAGGTTTTATGAAGATTGTTCACTTTTACTTTCAGGGGTTGCATTAAACTTTGTTTTGAGTCTTTTCTAGCATATTACATTGTTGATTGATTTCAATTTGTAGAGGAATTTTTAGATACTTTCGAAATGTATGATTACAATCGATTATGTCAATAATTTCAGGCTCTACTAATCAATGATGATTCATCTCCAGATGGGGTTTTAACAAGCATCCATCATGTTCTATGTAAATTTAATCTTGATGACATGTCATTTGTACTAAACATCCTCTCTGATGTTTGCGCCCCTTTCATCCAACCATTTTCGACCGGGAATGATGAATCAATTACAAATCATATCACTCAATTGCGAGATGAATTTTGTTTGCAGAATGAGAGGAATCCATAAGAAAATCTTGAACAATCAAGGGAGATAGAATCTATTGAAAAGGTTCTTACTGACAATCAAACTGGTTTTTCCTCTGAATCATTGTATATTCAATCCTCGACTATCGTGGAAGGAGATTTTATTGTAGGTCTAGGTATATGTCTATATTCTCCTAACTCTTTCTCTAATTAGTACTTAAATTCAGTTATTGAAGAACACTTAGGTGATGAAAATGATTTTAAGCATTCTAACATTCCAATGAAACTGATTAGAGATGTAAATCTTCAATTTGAAGAAGAAACCTTAAACCTTCATCCACAAATCATACCTTATCCACAAGAAAGATTAGATGTTTTTCATGAAAGTTTTGAATTGTCTATCATACACGAGGAAAATTTAGATGATCGTATTATATTGAAGGATTTATCATAAAAAAAAAAGTGAAATAATTAAGGCATGTGAAGAGGAATGTCTTGAGAATACCATTGTTAATTATCATAGCTCAAGAGAATCTTTTCATGTGCTCATTTCTATTTCATTTTACTCTTTATATCCCGATCTCTTCTTAGATTCTGGTGTGCATAGTATTTTACTCACTATTTCTTACTCTTTTCCATCACAATCTGATCTTTTCGATATGCCAAGATTTGGTGAAATTAATTTCAAACAAAACATTTATGAAGTCGGATTTGATACTCTTTCGCTTTCATCACTCGCATGGGAAAAATATATGTCGCAAGATGATTCTACACAATTTATTTTTGAAAAAGACAATGCATTCATTATGGCGATTGAAGATTCCATACTTCATATTCATTCATTGATTAGATTAAAATCTCATGATTCAACTACACATTTGGAACCAATTCATCTCATGAAAAGGAATGATCAAACCAACAATTTGATTTCTATAATTAATTCTCGTACGATGTGTTTATCAATTGTAGATCTAACTCATAAAAGTGATGATTAGCATTTTGAGTTTCATTATATGATTGAATATTGGCTTCATAATTCATATCAAAAAAATCTTCAGAGTAATGGTAAAGTCATGTTTACTTTGTTTCTTATTGAAAATCTAGAGGGTAAGCATGACGTGTTTTTTTCATATCCTCCATGCGAAGAAATTTATGAACGGGTGGAGAATTCTTAAGAGAATGGGGCACTTCGGTCTTGGTCGATGGCTATGTCAGGTCCCCATAATTTTGGCAAGTTTTCTGAATTTAGTTACATTCTTCCATGCTTTTGTGATTTGTATCATGACATAATTGCATATTGGCTGGAGGGTTCATATATTAAAAATTTTCAAAAGAATGGTAAGGATATAATTACTTTGTTTTTGAATGAATAACATAAAGGTAAAGGTAGGTATGGTGTGTTTATTTTCATTTCTGAAATACTTCAATCCATCTTACTAATTGGAAATTTCTTTGTCTTTGCAAGTCCTTATCTACAACAGGCACACTCGCAAGCACTCGGCCTTTCTTTCCCAAAGGGCACTTATCTTTTTACAACAGGAACAACGAGCACTAACTATCCAGACTCAAGGCAATTCCTTTCCTTATTTCTCTAAAGCAGGCACTGATCTGAAATTTAACTTGATCTAAAATTCAAGATTTTTAACCATTATTTGCATGTGAATTTTAACTGTTAACCACCTTTGTAATGAAAAATTAAAGAACATCCATCAAGCACATGAGAACATAAACATGTAAGCAAACCATCTATGAACAAGAATTGGTATCGGAGTTCACCAGACCCCCTGGATACGTCTCCGGGCCACTTTCCAAATGGGAAGGCCGATAGATTAAGTATTCAAATGCTTACAAAGTGACTTCTGATTTATGTCTGTCATATACAGTAACAGACTTCAACAACAGATGCTAGATGAAAATTTGAGACTTTTAAGTATGAACATGAATACCTTTAGGTATATCTGAAAGATTTTGTGAGCACTTTTCTGTCTGGATGCCTGAATGCAAAAACTAAAGCTGGATCTGGAATCCTTGCAAAAAACCAAGACTTTTGAGTATAAACTCAATATATTTCGGAAACTGAACTTAGAATGGCCTTCTTGGCACAATTCCCAAAATCTACCTCTGATTTGTACAATCCGTACGGCCTTGGGATGCATGCAAACTCAGAACCACCTTGATCTACGTGCAAAACCACCTCGGTCTATGTGAAAATTCACCTTGATCACTATGTAGAACCACCTTGATCTGCATACCCATCTTTGCCTGCATCAAAACTCCCACCTTGGGATCCGTGCCCATGCTCATTTAAATAATGAAAACAATGGTTTAAGGAGGCACAAGCCATGGGCCACGCGCCCTCCAAAATCCCCCAAATATCGGCAAATTTTAATATTACTTCACCACTTCTTGCCATGTCCCATGGCGGTGGTGCGTTGGTAGCTATGGTGGTTAGGGAGGGCGGAAGTCCCAGGGTCAAACCTGCAGGCTTCTCCTCCCGCAAATATGATCGATTTGGCGCGATTTGTTTTTAACATATGACATTTGGTTTTAACATATGATATTTGGTTTACATATGTTATATGGTTTAACACATATATTATATGGTTTGGTGATTTATGGTTTGGATAAATGGTGTATTTACAACATATGGTTGGTTTAATGGCAAAGCTTGTGATAACATTTGGATATCAAGGGGGGGGCCTCGATGTTGGCAAGGTTGAGGGCTAAGCTCTTGACCACCCCATGTTTTCCAAACCATGGGGTCATGGTGGCCTTATCTTAAGGTCTTGGGTTCAATTCCCATATCCCCAAATTACATTTTTTTTAAATCATTTCTAACCATTTTCACCATCTTTGATGAAACTTCAACTGTTGATATCTTTGTCATCTAGAGGCCGTTTTTCCCGAAACGAATGTCACCGGAAAGATTTTGACGAGCTCTTCCACTTTGTAAGATTTACTTTACATTTTGAATACTTTAACTCTATCGAATTTTGAGATGATCCACCTGGATCAAACCTTCCCACTGGAAAGATTTTTGGCCACAAAAAGTATGAAATCATTTAGAGACTAAGTGAGGGTATAATTCCCTCACTCTTCTAGTATCTAACCACCTTGCTTTGCTTGGATGCATTCCTTTTAACCCTACACGAAGAAACTCCATATCTCCTCTTCATGAAGATCTGACCTTCTTGTCCAGTATTACATCTTCTTGAAGTTCATTAAGATACTCAGGGGCAAACTCATCCACAGAAGGTACTTGAACCTGTACATATTGGTCTATAATCATAGGCGGCTCATACAATTTCAAGTTTTCCACATTAACAACTGAATACATTTACATATAAGGAGGCAATTCTAACCGGAAAGCATTATTACCGACTTTGTCCAAAATTGTAAAGGGTCCATACCTAATAGGTTTCAACTTTCTACCTTCACCTTGAAGTCGATCTTTGCTGATATGAAGCCATACTTGATCACCAATATGAAAATGATGATCTATGCGATGCTTGTCATGCATTTTTTTGTATTTGGCATGACTTGATTCCAACTGTTCCTGCACTACTTGATGAATTACCTGAATCTGTTGAATAAACCTTTGAGCTTTATCTGCATCAACTTGTTCACATTCCACTGTATCTTTCCCAAAAATGAAGTCTAAAGGAGATTTTGGCAAGTACCCAAAACATGTCTCGAAAGGAGACTTTTGAGTAGAAGAGTGTATAGCTCTGTTGTAGGCATGTTGTACATAATGCAATTGTTCATGCCAAAGCTTGGGATGCTTAGCACAATACCCTCGAAGAAGATGTACCACAGTCTGGTTGACCACTTCAGTTTGACCATCGGTTTGTGGATGAAATGTTGTGCTTTTCTTCAACTTTGTGTCCATAAGTTCCCACAACGATGACCAAAATTTCCCAAGAAAACGGGAATCTCGATAAAAAATAATAGAAGTAGGAAGTCCAAAATGGACCCATACATTTTGGAAGAACAAATGAGCAGTCATCTCAGCTGTGATATTTTTTTTACAAGGCATGAGTATACACATTTTACTAAATCGATCCACAACAACATACAGATAGTCATGTCCTTTTCTAGACATTGGTAAACCTCCTACGAAATCCATTGAAACACTTTCCCATGGACGAGAAGGAACTGGAAGTGG
>SNQJ01S0027036.1:139388-149580 GCA_010110895.2 Picea sitchensis | reverse complement strand
GGCTCGGTGTTGGCAAGGTTGAGGGATAAGCTCTTGACCACCCCCTTTTTTCCCAACCATGGGGTCATGCTGGCCTTATCCTAAGGTCTTGGGTTCAATTCCCATAGCCCCAAATTACATTTTTTTAAATCATTTCTAACCATTTTTCACCATCTTTGACGAAACTTCAACTGCTGATATCTTTGTCATCTGGAGGTTGTTTTTCCCGAAACGAACGTCACTGGAAAGATGTTGACGAGATCTTACACTTTGTAATCTTTAATTTGCATTTTGAATACTTTAACTCTATCTAATTTTGAGATGTTCCACCTAAATCAGGCACTGAGATGATTGGAGTTACTATAATGGTTACATTGGAAATTCCATTTCACTTATTTCATGTAGAGTAGAATAGTGTAGAGTAGATTTAGGAATAGGTTAGATTTTAATTTCTTTCACTTTGTCAATTTGAATAAGTGCAACAAAGCATCACTTTCAAGACGAAGGAAAATCATCATTCAAGGAAGTCTTCTCTTCTTTTCTTTTTCATTACTTATTTCCTTTCTTATCATGTTTAATCGTTTCCCTTCAATTCGTATCTTTAAATTTATTATTATCTTTAGATTTATTGCGGAACGTTTTAATACAATTATTATTTCAAAACTAGCAAGTAAGGATAATCTGAGTAAACTAATGAAAAGGATCTCAACTTTTGATTATATTACATTTAACATTACCTTTAAAATATCGTATCTTAAAATAATTTATCAATACATGTGAATTAACTTTGCAATGTTTATATGGTCATTTCTCTACAATTTTAAAAATCAAAATGTTGTAAAGGAGATGAGCGATAGACAATTGAAATTTATTTTAGTCTTGACTTCTTGAATGGACTTAACTTATTTTGAAAATTCCAAATCATGACAACACACTCTAATAAAATCATCATTTATTCATGTACATAATCCGTAATAAAGAAGGCCTTATCAGCTTAACATTTTATGCTACAAATGACAATTTTGATACTAATTCTTCATCTAAAGGAAATAAATACATTTAAAGGGTTTCACTACAATCAATTCAATTAATCAATTTAATTGATCAATTTATATTTTATATAGTTATAAATTCCTTGTATTTTATGGTACAACAAAAAGATTTCACATTTCATTTTCACATAAGATGTGAGTCATATTGATAAGGCATGTTCCGATTTAATTTTGTTATTTTCATTGTTTAGATTAGATTACTTTTCCTTTCATTTTGTTTCCAAATTTGTTTGATTAAAGTTGAATTTCTCAGCTTATTTCATATTCTTTTATTCTGAATATTTGTGGTGTGACAATAATTTGTTTTGGGGTTTTAAAAGATGAAATGTTGATTCTATTATGACTATCAACTTTTAAGATTAATGGATATGGATTTATTAATCCCAAAATAAATGGTACTCTGGTTTAAGTAAGTCATTTGAGCTTTCATCATTCTGAAGTTTTCTTCTTGAAGAAATATTTTGCAAGGTAATTTTCAAGAAGAGAATCACCCTACCTGTGGTGGAACACTTTCCAAGTTTTACCTTCATATTAAAACCTAGCTGCATTAATTGTTTTTCCTTTTGACTATTACAAATCATATCTATCCAGAGATAACTACTTCATCCCAGTGTGTCGCGATTTTTTGGCCCCCCAACAGTCCCCCTTGAATATTTTGTAAAAAAATCAAGGAGACCCCCTTGACCATTCAAAAATATCGCTTTCATGACATCCGACTCTATCTTACTTGATCCGAGAAGATTATTTGATGGATTAATTTGGTGTGATAGCTCGCTTGTAATGAATTCAAAAAAATTATCCACTGGATTTTTGGTCTTTTGATAGTCCGTCTATCTTTTTCTATTTTTTTCTTATTTGAGCAGTTTGCTTTGAATTGTGTGAATATTTTGTGATTTAAATGTTTCCACTGGACATTATTATGTTGAATATGCTAACTATTGAAAGTGACTTTAACATTGGTTCTTCATTCTTATATCGATTATTTTGAATTTTGAATTTCTTGATTTTCAACATGAAAATTCAAAACATCTTGTGTAAACTGGCAGCAGAATCCCATGACCAAATAAATGAAGACTCCAAGTGGGAAAATTAATTAGCATTATGGTATAGTGAAGATTTATACATTCCCCCAGGGAAAGAGTATTGGTATGGAAAACCAATTTACCTCCTGCATCATGCCACTTGCCTAGAAAACCTAAACCCTAAAGAAAGGAGAGCTCTCAAACTCAAATTTGCACAATATCGCCTCATAAATTCAGTACTTTTCCGCGTAAATTATGATGGAGTACTCTTGAGATGTCTCGAACGTGAAGATGTCAAAAAGGTTCTGAGGGAGCTCCATGATGGTCCTGTGGGTGGACACTTTGCAGGGAATACCACAACCCAAAAAATATTAAGAGTCGACTATTACTTGGCTACTCTATTTAGGGACACTCATACATATGCTAGAAACTGTAAAACTTGTCAAATGAACGCGGGTAGAGAAAAGAGAGTAGTTGTCCCACTCCAACCAGTGACCATATCCAGGCTATTCAAGCAATGGGGGTTATACGGCATAGGGGAGATTACCCCGAGTTCTTCAAAACAACATAAATACATACTGACTGCTACAAACTATTTTACGAAATGGGCAGAGGCCATCCCTTTCACTCACATGAGTGAAAATATTGTAATCCAATTCATAGAACAACAGCTAATCACAAGGTTTGGGATGCCCTCCATTCTTTTATTTGATAATGTAATACCCCTAGGACGAACCCCAACTATAAATGTAAATGCAAATGTACTTAAGATGGTGAATTGTTTGATATTTTTTTTGTATGAACCTTCCATGGTATTGTGCACTAAAATGATGAAGTGTGCACATTTTAGGATACCGTGCGCAACAAACTTAAGTGCACGCAATTTTGAGGCCAGGGAGCCTTGGTGTATATGTTTTGTTTTATAGGTTGGTGAGCTAGTTATTATAAGCTAGGAGGCTTATGTTTTGAATTAGGCCAGAGAGCCTAGATGTTAAAGGCCATTGAGCCTATTTTTGTATATGTCTCATCATTAATATAAAATACATTATTGCGTGTAGACCGACCACGATAAAAGAGTATGAGGGACTAAAATCCACTAGTTAGGGAAAAGGGGGGGCTAAAAATTAAGGAAAAGAGCTAAGCTAGGGAGCTTAATCCAACAAGAAATATTATATTAATATTCCTTAAAGTATAAAGTATGGATGATTATTTTATCCTAAGTTCTAAGGATGGGGACAAGTGGGCCAAAGTAGCTCCCAACATGACAAGTGTCAAGTTGGGAACATGCATACATATAGTTTGGACTTAGTTCATTTTCCTATTCATTCATTCCATCATCATTCGCTCACTCATTCAGCTTTCCTTCGTACCTTTGTGTTACTATCATTATACCTGTACCTGTACCCATACCCATGCCTGTACCTAGTTATCTTAGGAGATGGACTAAAGAAGTGGGTTGTCAGGCTAGTGGGAGACAAAAGAGGTGGGTTGTCAGGCTCGTGAGCAATTTCTATCTAGGTGAGAGAATTGTTAGGAATTGATTCCTGAAGGTGCTAAACTTCAACTACATGGCTCTGAGATTTCCTTTCCATCCTGTTGCTGAAGCCTCGGAAGGGAAATGGGGAAGCTGAGGGATTTTTGAGAAGAGAAGGGGAACACTTCCTAGGGTGGGATAGGCATGTGGGGAATGAGGGACTATAGGTTGTTAGTTTGAGTTGGCACCCATGACAAAGTCTTTCCTATTGTATGAGATACGTCAACCTGGTTAGGAATCCCTTTACTTGGGTGGAGTTTAGTCCCAACTCGGGGGTGAGCCACTGCTAAGAGTGATGAGCAGTGTGGTCTAAGGCTGGGAGGATCGTGGAAGGTCTGCATGAAATTGGTGATATTCTTATGAAGATAAGTGTTAATTGTGTGTTAATTTATATGTTGCATTATTAATTATGTGTTTATTTTTATGGGTTTTCCTGTGTGGTTTATACCTATCGTTATATTTATGGGTATTTCATGTGTGTGGTTTATACCTATCGTTATATTTATGGGTATTTCCTATCTATGTTGCATGTCTATGTTTATTGTTATTTCCGTATGAATATGTGCATTTATAGAATGTATTTGTCTGTTTTAAGTTTTATACATAAAGTTCTGCAAGAGTTTCAGTGTATATGATTTAATTTGCATACAGTTCAAAAAAAATTGTGTGGCATAGCCCAGTTGGACGTCAGGGATGTTACAATATGGTATCAGAGCATTTTCTGGAGTAGCATGGCCTGGTCTGGGTGTCCAGGGATGTTACAATATGGTATTAGATTATTTTTTGGAGTAGCATGGCCCGACCTGGGTGGTCGGGGATGTTACAATATGGTATCAAAGCTTCAGTTTTCAACACTAAGCCTGGATGGGCTAAGCCAGTTGAGTTGAAGTGAAATTTCACAAAGGATTGATTTCGAAGTGGCCAGATTTCAAGTTACAGAGTGTCCATGGTAAAAATTAGTAGCAATTTCTTGTAATTGGGAAAAAAGCCCCAATTTATGTTGTTAAATTCATGGGAAAAATGAGAAATTTGGCCAAGTGGTGATATATTCTTGAGTTAATATATGTTCTAGCAAATTCAGACCTAGAATTGGTCGAATTTGAAGTTACAGGGAAGCCATGACAGATGGAGCAAGATTAGTTGATTAAAATTGTCAATTCGTGAATTTATATTGGGAAACATCCGTTCCAGGAATGTCAACCAACAACGATTTGTTGTGGTAGAGGTTGAACTAGTGTTATCATGGTGAAATTGAACAAATTTCATAGTTGTAGAATGTCTATGGTAAAAATTGGGAAAATGTTAGGCAAAAGCCCCAATTTCTGCAGGGGAATTCACGAGGAATTGATGTGCATAAAAATGAATGTGTGCAGTTGGGCGCATTAAAAATGAATTATGTGCAATGAAAAGCCTATGATATGTGGAAAAATATTGGTGTGCGGGTACATGCACTAAAATTTGGTGATGCACGGTGCAGAGTGGCATTGCAGGGAAAAATATTAGTGTGCGGGTGTGCACACTAAAATTTGGCGTTTCACGGTGTAGAGTGGCATTGCGTGGAAAAATATTGGTGTGCGGGTGCGCGCGCTAAAATTGGTCGTTGCATGATGCAGAGAGGAATTGCGTGGAAAAATATTGGCATGCGGGTCTGCACACTAAAATTTGGTGCTGCGTGGTGCAGAGTGGCATTGCGCGGAAAAATATTGGCGTGTGGTTCCGCGCGCTAAAATTTGGCGATGCACAATGTAGAGTGGCATTGCATGGAAAAATATTATCATGCAGGTGTGCACGCTAAAATTTGGAGTTGTGAGGTGCATAGTGGCATTGCACAGAAATTATTGGCGCACGGGTATGCGCACTAAATTTAGCATTGCGTTGTGCGGATTGAGTGGCGCGTGCATAATACTGGCATGTGTGGTGTGCGCACGCCGTGTGGTGTGCACAGTATTGATAGAGCACAGAAAAATTATGTATGTGCACGCGTAATGTGGGTATACGTTGTTGCATGACAATTTAGTTAATGGTGTGGGCGGAGTACTGGTGCACATTGGGGGTGTACTAAACTTTGTCATGGTGCAACATGTAGAGTAAAATGTGCACAGAATATTAGGGTGCGACACAAAATTTGTGTGCAACAGGTATTAGTGCATGAACCAAAATTGTGCGCGGTGGATATTGGCACGCGAGACAAAAGTAGTGTGGACCAGTTATTGGCATGACGGAGAAGTGATCCACATTGGTTATAGGTGTGCGGAGAATGCACTACCTTGTGGTGTTGTTGCCCATGATAAATATGGGTGTACAGGTTGAAATTTGTGCACGCGAAGTCATTTGGATGGTGTACAAGAGTAGAAAACCAATGAATTTATGCGGCGTTTTATACTGTTTGAAGGTCATCTTTTTGCAACGAGTTTTTGAGGCCCTTAACAAAGTTTTTAGCTACTCAAAAACCAAGAGAACAAAGTGTACCAAGTTACACTATGTCTCTGCAGCTCAAATGAAAGAGTTAGGAGATATATTTCTAATGGTGTAAACCGTTCATCAAACAGAGCTTTTATGAGGAAGTTACAGGACAAACCGTGGAGGGTAAATTTTAAGACCCAACTAACTTTGAATGGCCATAACTTTCTCTTGCGGAATCAGATTGAGGTGCAGGAGCAGCCAATGGAAATATTGAACCATAGAAGAAATTCCTAGAGTTGAATTAAATTTATGGGCATGTTAAAAAGATTTAATATAGCAAGGAAGGTACATGTAGTATTCCAGACCAAAAACACAAATTGGCCTGGAACTTCAGCAAGATGTAACTAGCATCCCAAAACCCCAAAAAAGGTGAAACTTGGACAGACTCTCTAAAATATGTATATGAAGAAGCCCAATTGGTATCCTACTAAAACTCCAATGGAGTAGGTGAAAAAATGCACAATTACAGTGCAAAATTGCACAAAGTTTAAGAGTGAACAGAAAACAATTAATGGACAATTTTCAAATAACCATAACGTTCTTCTTGAGAATTGGAATTGAGCATGGAAGCAGGCATTGGAAAGGAATTGGAAAGTAGAATATAATTATTCACCCATAAAATTGATCTAAGCATTCAATTTTCAAGAAATAAGAAGAAATAATTCTAATGAATTATTGAACCAGAATGGTTCATATTTTCATAAAATTGTTGAAACAGTTAGCTTGACAAAGTTTTGTTGGATGCACATTTTGAAAAGTTAACAACAACTAGATGAGATCAAAATCATCATAGAGTGCACAGGAATGGAATATGTATAGGGGTATTACACCTAGGAATATGAGATCATAGGAATGGATGTCCATATGAGCATTGAAGGAACAAACTCCAATGGGCATGGAGAAGGAAGGGATGAAAACATGAATATGGTAGAGACCAATAAAAATTTGTAGAAGGATGTCTAAAGGCATAAAAAGGATAATGAAAGGATTATGAGAGCCAAGGAGAAATAGGAGAACTTCAACATGAAGTTAATGTAGATCTTGAACAAAATAGAAAAGAAATTGGATAAGGAGAGTGGCTCAAGCAAATCAGGAAGTCACAAGTCTTCTGATGAGAAAAGAAGAACAATAAGTGCTAGAAGACATCACCATCAATCCCTGAGGCATTCCAATAAGAGAGCACACAACAGATCAAGTCCATCCCCTGTCAGGAAGCATAAGAGGTCTGGGGTGGATGAGCTACGAGGCGAAATGAACAAAATAAAACCTCTTACATTTAATGGTGAGCACAAGAAAGATGAAGATGCAAAGACATGGTTGTTGGGCATGAGAAAGTATTTTCAATTGCATAATTATTCTTCTCATGTAGAAGGAAGAATTTCCATCTATCAACTCAAGGGAAAGGCATCCATGTGGTGGGATCATCTTGTGCAGGTGAAACCCATTAAAGATAAAAATGTTACTTGGAGGGAATTCAAGAAGTATTTTGAAAATAAATACTTGACTAAGAGATACTATGACAAGACAATGAAGGAGTTATTTGAACTCAAATGTGGGAGTATGACTATAGATGAATATGAAAGAAGGTTTTTAGAACTGTTGAAGTATGTTTCTTTAATCAAGTATGAGACAGTTAAGATTCAGAGGTAGTTTAGTGGATTTCCATCATTCATCAGTGAAAAAATACAATATGATGATCCCAAAAAATTGGAGGAGACAATAAGGTGAGTTAAATGCCTATATGATCAGCAAAAAGCAAAGCCAACTTTCCAAAAATCTTGGGAAAATAAGAAGAAATTCAAGATGGATCAAAGGAATAAGGGGAATAAGCCGCCATTCTTTAGAAATAATCCTCAGGGACAACCAACTTCCAAAGAACCCCAAATTATGGAGACAGGGGGTCAAAGTGTTGTTGGGAAAAACACCCTACGGACTAGCAAATTAGGGCCTACTTTGCATGCAGATTTGACCGAATAGAAACTACTTTTCTACCTACATCCCAAGATTTAAACCCCTTTTTCTCATTAAATGCATGGAAAAGGACCACCTACCTTATTACCAACGTTCGATGTAGATCCTCCGTTGTGCTTGACTACTTGTTCGCAATGCTCCTTCCAAAGATGACCTGCACTCAAGACAAACAACAACTATGAATGCATGCTACTTCTATACTCAAGGGTTATAAATCAAGCATAAATTAATCAAACCATAGACAATTAACGAATTGGGACGGGAAAAGCATTCTCTTTTATTATTTAAAATGAATCAACTTACAAAAGCTGAAACTGGCCACCGCTCCTTGAACCTGATCATGGGCTCCTCTTCTTCTGTCCTTCAACTGCTTTGCATTAAATCTCCTTTGGCATGAGGAAAGGCTAAAGGGTTGGGTAAATGGAATACATAAATGGGCAGAGTTTCTTCGCTATATTTTTTTCTCCTCCAAATGGTACCCCTACCCTTTCT
The DNA here is from genome assembly GCA_010110895.2 of Picea sitchensis. Lineage (NCBI taxonomy): Eukaryota > Viridiplantae > Streptophyta > Pinopsida > Pinales > Pinaceae > Picea > Picea sitchensis. The sequence continues at coordinate 141,067 of SNQJ01S0027036.1, read as the reverse complement.
TTTATAGGCTAGAAGGAGCTAGGGTTTTGGACGAACCCTCGGCCATGCATGGCCGGGAGTTTCAGTTAACTGACCCATAGCTTTTTGTTCCATCGACAACTTTCCTTTTTTCGTGCTTTTGTAGGTACACGCGGGCTGTTGTGAGTCATCCAGCGTGTACACGCGTGCAGTAATGGGTTAGGGCGCGTGGGCCTTGACATAAAAGGATTTTCAAAGTGTTGTTGAACAGAGTTTTGGCAAAGAAGGGATATGAGTTGGCCTGATGCCAGGTAAGCATGTGTGGTGAAATTTAGGGTTATAACAGATTCCCCCTAATGTGTGAGGTTAGAAGAGCATCTGATGGCCGAAATACATTACCAATCTTTACTGATGTGCCAAACAATTGAGCCCAAGGATCAGGAACTAGAAGGTGTCGTCTGCAAAATAACAAATGTCTCACCGAGGTAGGCATACCCATGCTCGGGATAAAATAGAACCATGTCTACCAATCAAATACACTATAGATCCATGTCAAATAACTATAAAGAGTAGCCGCGAATAATACACAGCGGAGCTACATCTCAAAATCAGAAAGATATACATATAGAGCATCCATCTTCCAGAAGCTGATTCGACCTGATGGATGGACTTCAGAGCTCAAGCAACAACTTCAAAATCTTCCAAAACTCAGGTAGGAGTGTAATATGAGTGTACGACTGCACTACCCAGAGGTCTTCGACGACTCGTCGGTCATGGACTTGATAATCTTGATGATTGGACTGAAGGCTTCAGTGATTTCGAACAAGGACTTGATTGGACGTTCAGGATGGCCAGGTATGCGGACAAGAGACATATTGCAGAGGGGTCGACTCAGGCTTAGTGACAAAACTTCCCTTCAACAATAGCACAATAAGTGATGAGACTCAGGCAACATATATGTTAATCATAAGTCTACGAAGCAGGAGGCAATGAAAACTCTCCATATGTTTGGAAGAATAACCAAACGGTGGAGGACACAACTCTATATAGCGAGAAAATCTTCCTAAGGTCGTACTACATCCCATAGTCTGATGAACAAACATAAAGATGTGCTTTATCCAAGGGTGACTCATTGTGCTGCCAATAAAAAAAATACCTTTCCCTTCCTCTTTTTGGGGTATATTTGATTTTTTTTGTTCTTTTCGATAATCTTGGAAAAAGAATAAAGGAATATTACGTTACAATGGAGGAATGAGTATTGCAAACATACAAGCTCAAGGCACAAGGACAAGACTGATGTTCTGGTAAAATGATACTCAGGGAAAATCCTCTGGCGGCCAAAGGTATTAAGACGCAGAAGTAAATTGTCACAAGCCTGGTGGATAAGGTATGCAAATGCGGTTGATAGAACACACAATGGTAACGTCCTTCGATGTAAGTTTAACGAGCCCAGAGAAGGTAAGCTTAGTGGTTTTTCATATTTAGAGAGTCTGAAAAAACATAAAAGGAGACTCCGTTGGGGTACCTTTTTCGACAATAGTCTAGTTGGTTCAAAAAAGGGGTAAACTAGCACTGATTAGACATCAATTCAAAACCATTTTAACGAGTGTGACAAGGACAAGATCACTCGACTATTTTTTCACTTTTAAGGAGTCTGAAAAAAGCTTAACTATGGACTCCGTCAGGAATATTCTTCTGGACCAATTTAACGAGTGTGAAAG